>OX328132.1:32059201-32186701 GCA_946811695.1 Gonocerus acuteangulatus | reverse complement strand
ATAGTTCAAATAGCAAGGCTCTAAATAATGTTTAGCAATTGATTCTTAACACAAACCTACTAACTTTTGTCTTATTCTCTCCTTAAACTTTTTTTTTTTTTTTTTTTTTGTATTTAGTACTATAAGTTACTGTTAATTGTGAATACATAAATTTGAATTTTTTACTGTATCTTAAAAAAAAAAAAAAAAAAAAAAAAAAAAAAAAAAAAAAAAAAAAAAAAAAAGAGGAAGTCGCCGTCGTTGCGAAGCTCGTAAAATAAATGAATAATAATAATAAATGAATGTGACCCCTTCATCCTGTTCTCGGGGTGAGTTGGCCTCCCCGTCAGCCATATGATTCTGAACAATATTGCTGTGAGAGGGGACCCACATCTTGTCAATTGTCTTATTTACGTATCTAGTTAATCCGTCCACAACTCTATCGAATTATGATATCCTCCCGAAATATTTGCAATGGTGAAGAATCCAGACTGCCGAAGCTATAACTCACTTGTGCCAGACTATTTCCATCTTCCTAATCCTGACTTCCAGCCGCCTCTACAGACAAAAGGCCCTCCTCTTTAGATTATTGTCAACGGCCATAGTCACGTTTGTTAAACAACGTCGGGCGCGGCATGGAGACCACCAGTTGAAAACCACGAGCCGTTGGCTTTATCAAAGAGCTATGCGCACTAAAATTAAAGTCTTTAGATTACAAGAGTTGGTGAAATTCGCTCGGTTAAACGCTTCTGCATTTGTTAGATGACTGCAACCACGTCAGATATTTACGTAGAAGAAACATTCAGATTCTATATAAGGCTTCTTCGCTGGGAACTATTTTTATTACTGATGCATCGTATTTCAGCTCCGTCGGTTAATCTGAGTGATATTCCGTCGGAATCTCATCTGGCCTTTTCAATCTAGTGTCCATGGATTTTTGTAGGATTTTTTTTTTTTATTATAACTTTTTTATTAATAAAATTCTTGATATATTATTATTTTTTCATTTGAAATTTAAAACAGTGTAATAAATACATTTTTGTTGAAGTTTTTTTTTGTCTATAGCTGTGCTATAGCTGCTAGCAGGTCGAAGGCCTACAACTAGAGTTGATGTCTTGACCACTTACGCTTCAGACGACGAACGGATTTTTTGGGGATTAGATATGAGGATAGGGATTTTTTTTAGAGAATTAGGATGGCCCTGTAATTTTGAGTGACATTTTTTGATATAAGGTTTCGGATAAGGGTTGAATAGATGGACTATTTAAGTAATTATGGAGAATAAAATTAAAGACAAAAATAGAGCGGCGTTTGTTTTTGGAACGCTCATTCACTCTAAGAATTGGGTTTTGTAGTTGGTAGGCTTTCTGGATCTAAAGGATTGTATGCCGTATGTTCTTATTGGCTTAGGTACAGTCAAAAATTTGATCGTCAATCAAGTATACAAACGTCGATACCGTCGCGACGGTTGAATTCATATGTCTTCTCGGAAACACGTGGTTTCCAAGTTAGTTGTTCGCCAACTAGAAGTCCTCCTAACGGATTGGGGATTCGTTAGGAAGTGATGAACTGTTAAGGGCAGCTGGAGGACAGATAGCTCGTCTGACAACGAAGGATTTCTAAGCGATTTTCGTTGATTCCCCATTTGAAGAGCAAAGGGTTGATAACGTTAAGGTCCGCCTGAACGGAAGCGAGAATGGGGTTGTGGTTATAGTAATATATGGCTTTATCAACACCTAACATTTGGAGATAAGGGTGAGGCTAAGTTGGAATATCAGCTACATGCACCAAGAATAGAACTGGCCACGAATTCCACCTAATGGAACACCTGCAAGCCGGAGAAAAATGGGGGAATATGAAGTGCCATATAACACTCAGAAAAATCTCTGATAAAGAGGAGGTTTCAATAGAATTAAATTCGAATAACAATACGGCGCCTTTCAGTCTGAACATTCCTATATCGTTGTCTGGCAGCCTTTACTAGGATTTGGCGGTCCAATAAGGAATGAGTGGAAGCTTCTTTACTAGGACAACCCCAAGGAAGAGACGCTATAAATATTCGAAAACCGAAGGCAAGCAGAACAATATAGTGGTATTGCCCTACACTCTACCCGCTAGCTCATACTTGGAGCTGTTATGAAGAGATAAACCAAGCATGTTCGAAGAAAATATTGGGCATATTGGCGGCTTATTGGGCTGCCGAATCCAACTAATGCTCGACACACGTAGAAATACAATGACCAAATAAAGGGTACCATATGCTCATTTAAATTTAAATCTATTATTGAAAACACTATAATAATAAAAAAAATCTCCTTAAAATATCATGAACGCTAGTCACAATCACACTGTACTTAACTTTTTACGGCATATCCACATCTAGGCCATTAGAATCTGGCTATCTTCCTAAGTCATTAGGTTGGTATCCTTCCTAAGAAACCAAGGTGCAGCAGGGAATTTTTCAAATGGCCATTATTGTAAAATTCAAACTACTGAAGGTGAGACTCAAGAACCCACATCTGCTTAGGTAGCCATGGTGTTCGATATCCACTCTTCCACGGGGAGACCCCCGATGTGACTGTAATGTTACATCAATGTCTAAAATTAACCATTTATAACGTCTTCCTTCCTTTTTTAATTATTATACGTATCATCGTCTTCCTGAAAATGAGTTTTACGGTTATCTCTGCCTGGAGTGAATAAACAATTAGAAATAGAATGAAAATTTCCGCGGTTCTAAAATTATAACAATTTCATATTCCGCGTTGAATTATGAGATTATTTATAGAACAACGTTATGAATTGGGTTTACCCCTCGATACATCTGTGCACTTAAAATTAAATTTAAAATAAGA
This sequence comes from Gonocerus acuteangulatus, assembly GCA_946811695.1. Classification (NCBI taxonomy): domain Eukaryota; kingdom Metazoa; phylum Arthropoda; class Insecta; order Hemiptera; family Coreidae; genus Gonocerus; species Gonocerus acuteangulatus. The sequence goes on along the minus strand of OX328132.1, from coordinate 32,183,867 downwards.
TAATAATAAATATAATTAGCCCAAAAATAAACGATGTTGACACTTTTGTGGGAACAATGCTTCATGAAAATCATGAGAACCTATCCATTATTGATACATTTGTCAACAAGGAAGCTCTACTCGTTGACAATCAGATCAAAGTCAAGTGCCTTGCTCGAAAACCCACATGAGCGAGATAGCTAAATTTAAAGGACAAATAAAAACGAATTTTTCCCACATAAAAAGATTATCAGCTCGCGAACCATTTTATATATATATATATATATATATATATATATATATATATATATATATATATAGTTCGATATGCAGGACGGGATTTTAGCGTGTTTCGTCGATCAATTATCATTTTTGAGCACTCGCATAAAAACTCTTAAATTTCGTCTTCAATGAAACCAAACCGATTTGGCTGAATGTCGAACAGGTGTTAAAACGATCAACAAAATAGACCAATACTTAATATTTTAAAGTTTTTTGGATATGGCCGTGTCAAATTGGTAATAACCGACGTTTCGCCAGACATTCTACCGGCTTCCTCAGGGCTCCATCTGAGAATGCAGATAGGATCTTATTTATACCTGGCCGGGTTCATAGGTGGCCTTTCTAAATCTGGCATTTCTCGATCCTTCCTGCACTGTTGGATTCTGTGCAGCTAATCAAATATTTTGTCTTCCTTTGGCTGAAGGTGTCCATAATTTACTAAGTCTGTAGTCATATACTCCATTGAAATTTTGGCATCTCGGATAATCTTTTCTCGTGTGTTAGATGTCTTAACTAGAACTTTTGTTTTTTTTTTCAAATTCTATGGAGAGATTTGTGGTAAGTGTTCTGCGGCCGCAGATCTTTTTGTTTCTGCGTTCTTAATGAGCGGAGGGACATTCATTTAGGGAAGTCTTCCCGTTTCTTATTAAAAAAAATGTATAACAAGAATTTGGATATGGGCTGGGTTTAGCAAGATATCAAGTGGTGGCTTGGTGGTCGAGGCAACAAATGAATGCCAATCGAACAGAATTGTAAAGGCAAGGACTCTGAGAGTATTCGGTGGTAAAGCACAATTCCACAGAACGATCAATACCCCCAGCCAATGGATGTTTTTCCTTGTTTTGATTTAGAACATTCTTCACATGGGAAGATAATAGACGGTTTGTGCGTGATCAAAACATCATCGCCGTTTGTTAGTTCTTCCGTTAAAAGGCGCTGGGAGCTGCGAATAATCCTTAAAATTCACGGGCAGTGTGAACCTGAAGTCCCTTACTGTATACAAGCTTGAGTCCGTCCATACGTGCCGCGCAGTTAGGTGTTTCATATGTCAAACGTTTGGGCATTCCACTGTGAGGTGCCGATCAGAGATATACGTTTGTAGACACCCAGCCCACAGCCCGACACAATTCCATCTCCACCGACATGTTCAATGTAAATGGGCCAGACAACGCCAGATTGCAAAGAGTATAAAACTGAGAGACTGTGACGTGGCGCCCTGCGGGGAGTGAGAACCTGCTTTCTCTACCTCTTTGGACTGATAACATTTTATGTTTTATGTTTTATTCGGAATTCGCACCACTTGTAAATGTTTACTATCCACAAAAGATAGTCAATTTTCTTCTCCATTTTGGATGTAATAGTTTTTGTATACAATTTAAGATTTTTATTCTTCTGTTTTTTCCCGTGGTCGGTAGGCCTTGGGGGAGTGGAGGCGTCGGTTCTAGGGGGAGTCTGTGAGAAAATGGCGTAGAAGCAGGTGCTAAAAAAAAAGAAAAGTTTTTCTTTGCAAGTATGAGGTTTCCAGCTTTTAAGGAGGGACTGAGGCGTCCTTTTTGTTAACAATGAAAATGAAGATCCAGTAGCACGAAGAGGCGGCATTTGTCTTCTCCGTTTATCGTTTTGGCCGAACATGTGATTGGAACTCCATGTGGTAGGCTTTTAGAGCATATTGTGGAACATATGAGTGAGTAACCCATACATTTTATCTTCTGCTGGACACCAGTCTCCACGTTTCATTTATCTCCAGGCCTCATTTAAATTTTTTTTTTTTTTGCCGTTCAAGTACTGCCATGAGTGCAAGTAACTATATTGTGCTTAGTTTAAAAATTTGGGAAAAGTTAAGTTTACTATCGCTAAATAAGTTATTGGCAATGCCAGATTACCAAAATTTTGTGTTGTTGTAATTTGATATTGGTGGCTATGCCAGGTTTTGGAATTGTACATGTAGTTGCAATTCAATAATTCTTCACTATGTGTTTACTCTGCCAATTTATTGGATAGTTATGGACTTCAGTTTTATCGTCATGTATTATTCTCATGTAATTATTGGCCAGGCCAGACTATGGGATTTTAAGAATTGTCTTTTCCCAAATTAAATATATTTGATATATATATGTGTTTATGCCTCTATCGAAAGTCTATTTTTGGCTTCTTCCCAGATTACTGATAGTATCTGGTGTATATGCAAATATGTTTATCTATCGATATCTTTTACTATATTATTCAATATTTGAGTGATATTATTCCTTCTTGTGATATTTCTATATATATATATATATATATATATATATATATATATATATATATATATGTGTATATATATTTAATCTTTTATTATGAGTCTATTTTTGTTCTTCCCAGGTTACTGATAGTATCTGGTGTATATACATATATGTTTATCTATCGATACCTTTTACTATATTATTCAATATTTGAATCATATTAATCCTTCTTGTGATATTTCTATATATATATATATATATATATATATATATATATATATATATATATATATATATATATATATTTATGCTTTTATTAAGAGTCTATTTTTGTTCTTCCCAGACTACTGATAGTATCTGGTGTATATGCATATATGTTTATCTATCGATACCTTTTACTATATTATTCAATATTTGAATAATATTAATCCTTCTTGTGATTTTTTTTTTTTTTTTTTTTTTTTTTTTTTTTACGGCGCATCTACATCTAGGTCATTAGCGCCGACATCCAGGGTGCAGCGAGGAATTTTACCAGCGAGCCGTGGGATGATAAAATTCCTGCCGGAGGTTGGGAATCGAACCCACCATCTCCCGCTTATGAATCCAAGGCGCTAGCCATTAGATCACGGGAGACCCCCCTTCTTGTGATATTTCTATCTAATATATATATATATATATATATATATATATATATATATATATATTTATGCTTTTATTAAGAGTCTATTTTTGTTCTTCCCAGATTACTGATAGTATCTGGTGTATATGCATATATGTTTATCTATCGATATCTTTTACTATATTATTCAATATTTGAATAATATTAACCCTTCTTGTGATATTTCTATGTATTAATGATATTTAAAATATATATATACATGCTTACCCTTTATGGGGAATTTATTTTTTTTTTGGTATTCATAGATATTGATTGTGTTTGGGTATATGTGTGTTTACATTTTTATTGGGAACTATTTGTGGTATTTCAAGATATTTATTATATTTAGGGTATATATATATATATATGTATATGTATTTGTTTCTCTGGGACCCTGTTGTACTTATCTCAATATAGTTACCAGCTCTGAGCATCTTGTTGTGTTCTTTTTTTTATTTGGATCACCTGGGTTTCATACCTCATTGAACCTGGCTATCCGTTGTCTATCCGGACAAATTGTACCACCCCAGGTGTTGGTAAGTGAGTCTCGCTTTAAATGTTTTTTTTTTGTTTTTTTTTATAGTTTTAATATTCTTCCAAATTAAATTTATTTTGGTACAATTTAATGGCGCCCGAACATTGGACTTTTGGTTCCACTTTTATTTGGTAATTTAGCTTCTTATGTTACATAGATTTTTATATTCGCTCTTCTTTGTCTAATATCTGTCATACCCTAGTAGTGTTTAGTTCCTATTCTTATTCTATATTTATTTAGTCTCGTTTCTTGTATAATTGTCATCATGTCTTCATTTGAGAAGTTGTCTACCGCACAAAAACATAAACTTTTACTTTCTCGTAGGGGAACAGTGTTAGCCTTGGTCAGCGATATTTATCAGGCGTCAAGAACATTGACAGCTGAAACTGCTTCTAAGTTTAGAACTAAATTTGATAGGTTGGTTAAGTCGGAAGCGGAATGGGCAGAAATCCGTGCAGCAATTGAGCTCTTTAATGTCTCATTAGACGATAATGAAAATGGGAATTTCACCATCTCGGTCTCAGCGGAGGAAAGGTCTTTCTCTGATGCAGTAGATCAAGCAAAAGAGAATTATCTTGCCTTTGCGCAGACAGCAACTGTTCAACCTTTGAATAAAGGAGAAATTACTCATGTTACTCCGCTCAGTGATAACCTCCTCCCTCGTATCTCTATTCCTACATTCTCAGGGGAAACTGAGAAATTTGTGGAATTTCTGTCATTGTTCGAATCTGTCGTTGATAACAACAAAAATATCTCCGATATTGCAAAATTTCAATATTTAAGATCTTCATTATCTGGCGATGCTCTTTCGGTCATCGCTGGAATTGATTTACTTCCCCAAAATTATGTCATTGCTTTAGAAGCCTTGAAGAATAGATATCAAAATAAGAGAAGCTTGGCTAGTATATATTTCCGTAAGGTCACGGAGTTTTCCCCTCTGTCGAATGGTTCACATAAGGAACTTCAGTGGTTTTTAACCACCCATACTAATAGCTTTTGTGCTTTGGAAAAAGTTGGTATTCCTGATATTAAGGACTTCATGAAATTGCAATTGGCTTTGACGAACCTAGATCCTGCAAGTCGTCGCGCATTTGAAGATGAATATTCATCTACTTCCTTTCCTTCATATGACGATTTAATTAAATTTATAACTAGTCGCAGTCGGACAGCAGAGTTGATGTCTGAAGAAGTTCGACCCGTGAAGAAGCCTGACAGTTCAGCTGGCAAAAAGAAGAGGATTACCTCCCCGACATACCAATTATATTCAGTAGAGGACAACTCATCCTCTCCATCGGAGGAGAATAAAAGCCTTAAGGTATCTTATTGCTCCCCTGTTCTAGCTTGTCCTGTTGCACCTCGCCCACATCAAGATAGAGCTCCACCACCGGTTCGAAGAAAAGCTCCACTGCAATGTTGGAATTGTAAAGGACCTCATGTATATCGTAAATGCACTTTGCCCCGATCACGATTTTGTTTTAGGTGTGGACATTCTGGAGTAACAAAAATTAATTGTCCCAAGTGTAAACCGGGAATCCCGGGTGGTTCAGCCCCCAGAGTATTTTCAGTAGAAGCAGTTGGCCCAGCTGATTTATGGTATGATTTGAAGATGGAGCGGGTGAAGAGTCAGCCTCATAACCACCCCGATTGGATGGTTCATCAAGAACATTTGTATTATTATCGAGAAGACACCAAGAAGAATGGTATGGACCGAGAAGAACCCGAAGCTTGGAAGTTGGTTGTACCCTCGTATCAAAGGAACCAGGTTATGGAGGAGAACCATACAGCTACACAAGCAGGACACCCTGGTATTGCCAAGACCTATTGGCGCGTTGCACAATCATATTACTGGTCTGATATGTATGATGATATTTCACGGTTTGTTCGTCGTTGCGAAGTTTGTCAAAGAGTGAAAGCCAATAATCAGCCCAGTAGAGGATGGATGCAGCATCGGCATATCCAAGCCCCTTGGGATTGCGTCAGCTTTGACATAATGGGCCCTTATCCTCGTAGTGCTCAAGGATTTACCCACCTTTTGGTGTTTCAAGATGTTTTCACACGTTGGGTGGAGTTGGTCCCCTTAAGGAATACCTCTGCTGCTTTGGTTGCTGAAAAGTTTAGAAATGTTATCCTTAACCGTTTTGGTTTTCCCAGAGTCATCATCACCGACAATGGTACTAATCTCGTAAGCAAATGTATTGGTAAGATCACCGAGTCTTGCGGTATCTATCATCACCGCACCCCTTTCTATCATTCCCAAGCCAATCCTGTTGAGAGGTCTAATCGTAACATTAAACAGATCATCACTTCTTACTTGCAGGGATCTCACAAGAACTGGGATAAGTTCATTGGCGAAATCCAGTTTGCGCTCAATTCCGTTTGCCAAGAGTCCACCAAGTTCTCTCCGGCTTTCCTCAATTATGGTCGGGAACTCCGCATGGCTAATAGCCCCCGTTTTACTAGTCATGACCATGATATTGATCTGAATCAGGATGTTAGTCCAGCCAAAGAAAGATGGGCTCAACGTATGAAGAAAATGAAGGAGATCTTCCATGCTGTAGAAGAAAATGTGGTAAAAGCCCAAGGTACACAGATGAACCGTTACAACCTTAGACGAAGGGAAGAGACCTTCAAGCCTGGAGATCAAGTCCTCAGGAAGAGCTTTCCGCAATCCTCTAAACCCAATTCGTTCTGTGCCAAGCTAGTGCCCAAGTTTATTGGTCCTTTCAAGGTCACCCGTGTTAGCCCAGCTGGAGTCTGTTGGTTGGAAGATGAGAAAGGATCACAAGTAGGGAAATGGCATGCTCGTAACCTCAAACCCTACAATTGTTGATAATTTCTGGCGGTTCTCCCTCTAAGGAAGGGGGTATTGTGACGTGGCGCCCTGCGGGGAGTGAGAACCTGCTTTCTCTACCTCTTTGGACTGATAACATTTTATGTTTTTAGCGCGGTTCCTCCCTCCCTCATAGGGAGGAACCCCGCTTATAGGGTTGATACAATGAAACAATCCGGAAGTGCCGACTAGAAAATTTTGCGTTTCAGAACCTCTGGAAACCGAAAATGATGGTAGTTCAAATTTGTATATATATATATGTATATATTTATATATATATATATATATATATATATATATATATATATTTGTCTGTTCGTTCATTTCTGGCTTCCCTGATGTCCGATTTTGATGAAATTTGGTACAAAAATCCGTCGTCCAATTTGAAAGGTCAAGTTCGTTAACCAGCAAAATCCGCCCACTGGAAGATGGCATTTGGGGCGAAATTCGCGCAAAAAAAATCGTAACGCTTACGTTTTTGAGTTCATAAGCTTGTAAGTACTCTTTTTATAGGCTTCTTGGGCTAGGAAAACGAATGGAACCATTTTCAAGGCGATAGCTTTAACCGTTTTCGAGAAAATTGGAAAAATAATTTTTGAATACCGTTTTTGGTTTGGGTACTTAGAATTACGGGATTCAGTTGAAACATTACCTGCATGTTCTACTTTCATTAAAACTAATATGTTGAAAGTTTTGTTACGTTTGGAGTTAAGGAAGGGTTAGAATAAAATATTTTATGAACAGACAAGAAAAGTTTTGGGAACTTCGTATACTTTCATTAATATCTCGAACACGGTTGGGAAATCGTGGTAAGTGGATAGAAACTATTTGAAAGCTTTCTAAATTCTCTACAAAAAATATTTTTGATTAGGTTATGTCAATCGGAGAAATAAGTGCTTAAAACTTCAAATACGTCTGTTTTGTTCTTAAGAACGGGTTTTAGTCGTTCTTTTTGTAATTTTTGTCTCTTTCCCTTTGTTTTTTATTGCTTTTTATTTTTGTAATTTCTTATGTTGGGAAAATTTTGTGTGTAAAACAGGATATGAAAAATGAGACCAATTTTCTGTTGCTAGAAATAATGTAAATTTTGGGAACTTTCATTAATATCTCGAAAACGGTTGAAAATCTTGGTAAACGGAAGAGTACCATTAGAAAGCTTATTAAATGCTCTACATAAAAGGTTCTAATGAAACTTTGATTAGGCGATGACAATCGGAGAAATAAGAGCTTAAAGCTTTAAAGTAATTGATTTCGCTTATTCGAACTGTTCTTTTTGTCTGTTTTTTATTCCTTGTTATTTTTTAATTGCTTATAGTTGGATAATGTATTCAAAATAAAACAGGTTTAGTAAAATAACAAAAACAATTTATTGTTAGAAATATAGAGTTCCAAGATTCCAAGACCTTGTAACTAGCGGGAAAGTTTCTAGTGATGCCGACCCTTCCAGGTAAGATTGTAAATCCTACCTTTCAAGACTGTTGGAACCAAAACAATAACTGTCGGGGTTCGGTCACTGCTACTTTTATCGTAAAAATGGTTTTATTGTGCCGACGTTTCGGCTTGAACTTCAAGCCTTCATCAGGGCTGTAAATACAAGTAGGACATATTTAACACTAATATATGCACATATCTATGTAAATATACCTAACATATATACAGGGTGTCCCGTAAATGTCTAGTCATATTGAGAGGGGTGATAGAGGACCCTTAGGGGTATTCATAGAGGGGTTTTTTTGGTATTCATAGATATTGATTGTGTTTGGGTATATGTGTGTTTACATTTTTATTGGGAACTATTTGTGGTATTTCAAGATATTTATTATATTTAGGGTATATATATTTATATGTATATGTATTTGTTTCTCTGGGACCCTTTTGTACTTATCTCAATATAGTTACCAGCTCTGTGCATCTTGTTGTGTTCTTTTTTTTATTTGGATCACCTGGGTTTCATACCTCATTGAACCTGGCTATCCGTTGTCTATCCGGACAAATTGTACCACCCCAGGTGTTGGTAAGTGAGTCTCGCTTTAAATGTTTTTTTTTTTATAGTTTTAATATTCTTCCAAATTAAATTTATTTTGGTACAAGACATTCAAAAAATGAGATTGGAAATAAAACAGTCTACGTCTAAACAAGAACAGTGCTTTTGAAAAGTACCTCATACGCATTCTGAGGTACATATTCTAGTGCGTTAAAACATCAGAATAACGTAATCATAGTAATGATTCAATAGAAAAATATAAGAAATCTACCATCACCCATACCCCCAGATTCACTTCGGTGATTGAAAACAAAAAAAAAGGAAAACATTTCCCTCTACTATTATTAAAAGAGGTGTGGCCGAGCCACCTCGATAGGTTCCATCACTGATTCCGTTAAGGTAATAACGACTGACGAAGGTGGCTCTTTAACACCGGTACCCTGCGGCAAGAACTAGTGTGTAGGAACTACATCATCTTAGCGTGGTTCCGTTCTTATCCGTAGTGGCATTTGGAAAGCTTGAAATAGAAACAGTTATTATTTTGGTCAGACCTTTCTTGAAATAATTTTATGGCCCCGGATACGTGACAGATGACATGGGTACCCTTACCTGGAAACATGACTCCCGACCTAGTAATTTCGCTCTAGACAAACAACATTAACAAAAGATTTCTCATCTGTCTTCTTTTACTATAAAAACAATTTTACAGACAAATGCAATTTAAAAGAAAACAACAAGTGGCTTAAAAACGACAATAACCCGTTCAAAAGAAAAAAAAAAACACGTGTGAAGTTTTAAGCACTTACTTCTCCGATTGACATCGCTTGATAAAAAATTTCTTCAGAACCTTTTTTGTAGAGAATTTAGTAAGCTTTCGAATGGTAACACGTTGCATACCACGATTTCTTAACTGTTTTCGAGATATTAAGGAAAAAATAAAAAGTTCCCAAAACTGTTCATGTCTGTTAATAAAATATTTTGCTCTAATCCTCCCTTAACTTCAAACGTAACCAAAATCCCTGTGGAGGGAGGAAGGAACCGCGCAAAAATGAGCCTAGAGTTTTGCCAGGAGGTCGAAGCCAAGGAGGCGGGGCTATCTTCTATCACACAATGTCAATTGATTAATTAGAGATAGCTTTTCATGGACCAGGTGGACTGAAACTTTATGTATTTGACTGCAATCCAGTTTTATATCAAATAAAATTATATATGCAAAGAATTAGGAAAAACTACACGAAGTTATAATAAAAAAAAAAGGGTCTCCCCGTGGTCTTGTGGCTAGCGCCTTGGATTCATAAGTGGGATATGGTGGGTTCGATCCCCGCCGGCGGCAGGAATTTTCTCATCCCACGGCTCGTTGGGAAAATTCCTCGCTGCCCCCTGGATGTCGGCGCTAATGGCCTAGATGTCGAAGCGCCGCAAAGAAATAAAATAAATAAAAAATAAAAAGCTGTTACATTAGAACAAAACACCGGATAACACCAAATAATAACTAATATGATATATATGAAAAATATTGCAACAATTGTAATGACGTACGAATTGGAAATTATATGTTAAGGCCAATGAAATTGCACTAACAAACTAATCCATAAAATACTAGCATATGACACTCCCCGGATCAAGACCTACATGTGTGCCAAGTTTGGTCAAATGCAGTCAAACGTTGTGAATTTGTATAAGGAACACACATACTGTCAGACAGGTGGTAGACGTTCTTGACTTAGCCTACGACTTTCCCCGTATCAACGCCTACCTCTGTGCCAAGTTTGGTCAAAATCGGTCAAACGGTGTGGATTTGTATAAGGAACACACAGACACGTGATTTATATATATATATATATATATATATATATATATATATATATATATATATATAGATGGCTCGTACATAAATTCACCAAGTAAAAGAAAATATTCATGTGTTCAAAATCATGAAATTTTGATTAATAAAAAAAGTATAACATTTTTAAATAGGATATTCAGACCTTATGTAATAATCTCAATCGAGCCATAGGCATTGTAGAGGAGTGTTTTTTGTAGTTGTTGAGGAGCGATTTTGTAGAATTAGGCTTTACTAGACTTTTTTTTTTTCTTTTCTTCCCGGCCATTAACGCCCTTTACTAGTAGTCTACTGATTAGTAGTATTTTAGCTCCTGGCGAGGCAAACTAAAATGGCGAGAAACATGTAGAGCTGTCTTTAATGAATTTTTTATCTTTCTCCTTTCATAAACTTGAATATAGAAAGTTGAATCAATATAAAACATTTTATTTTAATTTAAATCAAACTTATCAACAAATATTCACAGTTACAGACGAAAAAGAAATCCGCCTTACATAAATTTGATCAAAATAAAATGTTATTTCTATAATAGGCCGAATGCTCAAGACAAGAAAACGTTTACCATCGAGTAGAAGAAAAAACTGGTGAAAATAGATGATTTTAGTAGGCCCTAGGCCAGTGGTACATTCACAACAAATGACAAAAGACAGAGAGTTTGTGTTTGACAACACTCCAGTACTCCACATAGATTGCAGGACCATACAGTATCTCGCTCTAGGTGCGTGGACTGTGGTATGTAAATCTCACATGATTTTCAATATAGAGCTGTGATGTAAGTGAAGCTAATAAAGATTTAGTTTATTGAAATTTTAATGTCCACTTCAGGAGATAAAGCTTTTCATAAAAAATGGAACTCCAGCTACAGAAGCTGTTGGAGAAAAGAAGTAGTCCTTACATTGGACATACATTGCTAACCAACTTTCACTTGATTACAAAACAAGACATACCTGAAAACGACGAAACTTGAACGTACCACATGACAGAAGGTAATCGATACATAGGCACTACTCTACATTTTCTATGCCTTACAACTGTATACAAAAAGATATGACACAAGTATATACAAAGAATTTATTAAATTTATCAAGTTTTAAATTTTAAGGTTGTTACTTTTGTTTATTGTCATTCTTTTTTTTAAATTTTTATGGAATTTATGTTTTATTTTTGATTTCCTTTTTTATTTTCATTTTAAGATATTTTTCTTTTTATGGACATTATTTTTGGTTGAGCCCACTTTACTTGTTTTATATAGCTAATTGCCCTGTGTAAATAATGTCCACTTATACGTGACGGCTACGGTACGGCATTTCTTCTGGTTATCACCATTTTTTACCCAGGATTGAGCGGATATCTTTCCTTTTTTTCAAAATAAAAGCCTTCACTACTAGTGGGAATTGAACCCAAGACCTTTGGCACATAGAAAGATGTATTTTTTCCATTGGTTAATTCACATACGATCTTATCTAAATCAATGACCTTGATTTTCCTCATGGTTTCGAGTATTTTTATTTTTCTGCCATTTGGGCGATATTATTTGCTACACAAACATTGTCTCCTACGCAGAAAGAAAATATTTATTTCTAGCGTGGGGGAAGATCTGGTATTATTTTTCATTGTTATCTTGCATCTGTATGATCAGCGGATATTTCAAGATGACTCTTAGGGCGTTGGTATTTCTCGTTGGAAGTAGAATTTATAATTGGATATTATTCGTTATCATCAACAGCCACGTTCGACATTTGCAGATAGTGGCTGTTTTCTATTAATGGTCATGGATAGATCGGGTCGTTTGGCGCTTTTGAATGCAAGATAATTTAAGAAGTTGAACTCAAGTGAATGGTTGTAAACGGCATTCTCGAACAATATTCCTCTTATAGGAATAGTCATTTCAATTTTAGTATGTTTCTTTTCGTCCGATGGGGAGGAAAACCCGCTTATGAAGTCGATCCCGAATAGTAACCGTGACGTGCTTAGAAGAAATTTCAAAACGATTCATAACTTGGACATTTATAAATATCATGGGGGTATATAGAAAATAATTTCGGAGGGGACTGGAAAACTTTCGGGGCATACTAACAATATAGATCTTGGAAGAGCCAACTATTACACCCAAAATAGAATATGTTTTATGAACTAAATGATCTTATTTAATTTATTTTTAAGGGTTTTATGAAATTTTTACCTATCAAATCAAAATTTCGGGAGGGGGGGGGGCTGCAGACCCCCCTTATATAAATATAAATAAAAATATATAAATATATATATATATAAATATATATATAAATAATATATATAAATATAATTATATTATAATAATTATATATATTATAATTATATATATAATATATATTTATATATTTATATATATATATATATATATATAAATATATAAATATATAAATATATATATATAAATATATATATACATAAATATATATATATATATAAATATATATATATATATATATATATATATATATATATAAATATATATATATAAATATATATATATAAATATATATATATATATAAATATATATATATATATATATATATATATATATATATATATATACATACAGCGTGTCCCAGTCTTAAACCGACAGACTTCGTATATCGATGGGGAGTCAAAAAACTAAGTCAAAAAGTCCTTTGGCGATTTTCCTATATATGAATCATTAAAAGTATATGTTTATCTTCCACCCCCTCTACCCACTCCCCCCAAAAAAACAAAACAACAAAAATCTTCTGGGTCGAAAATATTAAAAGACGGCATGTAAAGCTGCAATTACAACGTTATTTAAAACAGCTAATTTTCTTTGGATGAGTGATAACACAAAACAAAAAAACTTTCAATTCTTAATAAAATTAAAGTTTCAATTCTTAAAACAGTTTAACATTCAACACTGGAAGCATAAATAATTATGAAAAATAATAATTTATTCTTAATAATTCCTAATAATCAATTAGAAACTGTTCAAAGGTATGACCCCTTGCAGTAATGCAGGCATCAAAACGCACATTGACAGAAAGGATGGCAATTTTGCATTGCTCTGCTGTAATCTGTTAACAGGCCCATCTGATGCGACGGATAAGGTTTTGAGCCATTGAGCCAATGGGCTTCCTGTAGACCAAATCTTTAATGTTTCTCCATGCGAAGAAATCCTTTTTCTCCATTTCAAAACATAAAAAAATATATTTATAACGTCATTAGTTTTTGTCTGGATTTGCAGAGCAAACAACTTCAAGGTTATAATTGCCCGATTTTTGTGTCGCCTCTTTATGAATAACTGTCGTAATGTATGAGTGTTGTTTGTGCATTTTGTATGAATGTTATTCTCTTTTGTTTCCACTCGTTTCGTATTGATTATATTTTGCTTAAATTATGTACATACGGAAATACCGAAATTTTTATACAATCATTTATATACTGCAATTATGTTAATTGATTATTTACGTTTATAATTTAATTTTATTGATTTTTTTTCTTCTAAATTTTAGAAACATTAAGCCTCTGGCAGCGTGTTACTAACAGTGGTTTAGTAGATTTAAATAATTTTAGGAGTACACCAAAGTCCTATATGATAGTAAGATTGGCTTCCGATAAACAACGCTGTCTCATTTATCTTAAACCATGGTTACATTAGATGACTTAACTTGCCGTGATGTAATATGAAGCCTGGTAGGCAATTTGGTTCAGGCGAAGGAACTGTGTTCTAATCCCTGACGGGTTAAATCAAATTTTTCTAAAAGTGAAAGATTTGAAAATTACATTTCTGGAGGCGTGTTCCGTCCTGTATAATAAACAGTGGTTTAAGAGTGTTACCTTTATACAACAGAAATAAAATATCTACAAAACGGAAATTTCATAAGAAATCACACTTTCCCATAAAACTTTTTTAAAATAATTGTATGTACAGCCATACAGAGTGTGTTCCGAAAGAAATGCAATTACTTAAAACAAAAAAAGAAAAGTCATTTTTTGAACAGATTTGCACTAACTCTTAAAATTCCTCAAAGTACTGTCTTTGGGCCCTACAAATTTCTTCGGGGATCAGTCGCAAGGTCCTCTTCATTACTGATTGGACCTCTTTTGGGACCAAAAGTAAGTTTCTTCTCAAAATCTGCTGGGGCGAGATCAGAACTACAAGTATAAAGGAGATGGGACAGCGTTTTAACCTGGTGTTTGGTCAAGAACTCGCGGACTCTTTGCTGTAATATAATGTTTAACGCTACTTCTACAATCCCCCCCCCCTTCGGGGATGCTACTTCGGGCGCTGTGCAAAAGGACCCGAAAATGTTTCAATCTACAAAAAACACCGACGGATTATATTTTCCTGTGTATTTATGTAGTGGTTCTATAGGTTTTGTTCAATTCAGTCATTATGGAATCTTTAGTCAAGAGAAGGGAGATTATTAGGGTTTTTTCTCCCCCTCCTCATATGGAGGAAGCCCACTTATGACGTCGACTCTATGAAGCATCCGAAAGAGCCGACTACAAAAGAAGACAACAATATATATATATATATATATATATATATATATATATATATATATATATATATATATATAATATGGTAGCTGTGGGTAGAGGACGTTGTTGAAAAATATGTTTTATATGTTTTATGTTTAGTAAAAGTCCTTCGGTTTTCGAGATATTCGACATTTTCGATAACACCAAAAAGATACACCCTTAGCCACTTTTTTTGGTGTCATGACTCAAAATGAAGGAATTTTTTCAGTCTGTTTTTTTTTTTGGATAATATTCCTGGATAAATGCGCTATCGAATGTATACCTTGACTTATGGGGCGCCTGCATAGTTTTTTTTCTTCTTAAATTCTTGGAATAGATTGATTACTTGCCCTAGAGACTAGAGATTTTTTTTATATTAAAAAGTGCTAAAATTTAATTCATTACTTAAAATGTTGGTTTCATACCTGTGGGATTTAATAATGAACAAGAAATCGAGAGAAAATAACAATTTTAAAATACCACTTTATTAGATTAAACTCTACAAAAGGTGTTCAAAGTGGCCCCCATGAGCTCTAATACATGCTCTACATCTTCTAATGAATGATCGCTAGTGCAAGTAATCCATCTATTCCAAGAATTATTATTCTCTACCTAGCAGGGAAATATTTAAAAACCGAAGGACTTTTACTAAACATAAAACATATTTTTCTGAACCGCAACAACGTCCTTTTCCCGCAGCTACTATATATATATATATATATATATATATATATATATATATATATATATATATATATATATTATTTTCCAGGTAATTCTGACCTTTATTTACGTATAATTATTTATTCTTTATATATGGCCAAGGTCAAAAGAATAGTACTCCAATTCTCTTTGTACTATTTATTGTTTGTACGCCCTACACGTTTCGTGGCCTTTATGCCATCTCCTCAGGGGCCATTACATCCTAAAAATTTTTAACAAATTTTTAAAAACATATTTTTCATTTTCGTAAATCCATTAAATTTATGTCATTAATACATTATAAACGAATCAAATTACATTTTCTATACTAAATCCTAACCCTAAATCTATTGTTAAAGTATAATAAAAATAATGTTATATTGCACATACCCTATGTGTGGATAGCTCGCCACCCATACCAAGACTGAGGCAAGCTAAATCATCTGTGACGAGAGGCTTAGTAATCAGCTTATTACGATAAGTTCTATAAAGGCCTGTACTATTGTTTTTTTCACTGGACTATTCGCTATTTCCTAATGTTATTGTAAAATATTTTATTTAAAAATTTAATTTCTGTCTGCTTATTTACAGAGTTCCTGTTTTTAATAATGTGTATATTTTCCTTTATTTTTCGCTTGATATTGTTTCTGTCCTTGTCAACTATTGCTATGTCGTCCAAGTCAAATGTATGTCCGTTCTTAAATGCGTGGTCCGTTAGAGCTGTTTTATTTGATTTCTCGTCTATATTTTTGGCATGTTGCTTAATTCTATTTTTTAGTATTTGTGATGATTCGCCTATGTAGCATTTGTTACAATCTTTGCATTTAACCTTATATACATTATATTTTGAATTAATTTTATTTACTTGGTCCTTAATTTTGCTGAAATTCTTTTCTATTTTGTTATTACATTTCCAGCTTATCTGGCAAATCCCGTTACAGGCCAGTTTCATCCTGTTTGCTATTGCCGGATGAAAATCGAATGCATAAAAATTATTTTCTATTTGCTCTTTTACTTTTCTGGTTTCTTGAATGTTTTTATTCCTATTTTGACTAAGTATATGGTTATTTATGGTGCTTCCCTCATGAATTTTCTTGGTTCCAAAATTATTAAAAAATGTTTTATTTGTGTCTGGATAAATGTTCTCTTCTTTTTTATCGAATCTGGCCGTGCTTCGTCATGTTCTATATCCCTTTTTCTTTTACTATTAGTTTTTCTATTGTCCCTTACGATTTGTTCATTGCATTTAATACGTTTTGCAGGTTTGTCGATAGTACTAATGTCCAGCGAACTCGAGACAGACGGAAGCGAGGACTTACTTGACAGACGGATTAAAAGAAAACGGAGTTCGCTGGACATTAGTACTATCGACAAACCTGCAAAACGTATTAAATGCAATGAACAAATCGTAAGGGACAATAGAAAAACTAATAGCAAAAGAAAAAGGGATATAGAACATGACGAAGCACGGCCAGATTCGATAAAAAAGAAGAGAACATTTATCCAGACACAAATAAAACATTTTTTTAATAATTTTGGAACCAAGAAAATTTTTAAATAAAATATTTTACAATAACATTAGGAAATAGCGAATAGTCCAGTGAAAAAAAACAATAGTACAGGCCTTTATAGAACTTATCGTAATAAGCTGATTACTAAGCCTCTCGTCACAGATGATTTAGCTTGCCTCAGTCTTGGTATGGGTGGCGAGCTATCCACACATAGGGTATGTGCAATATAACATTATTTTTATTATAATTTAACAATAGATTTAGGGTTAGGATTTAGTATAGAAAATGTAATTTGATTCGTTTATAATGTATTAATGACAAAATTTAATGGATTTACGAATATGAAAAATATGTTTTTAAAAATTTGTTAAAAATGTTTAGGATGTAATGGCCCCTGAGGAGATGGCATAAAGGCCACGAAACGTGTAGGGCGTACAAACAATAAATAGTACAAAGAGAATTGGAGTACTATTCTTTTGACCTTGGCCATATATAAAGAATAAATAATTATACGTAAATAAAGGTCAGAAATACGTGGAAAATAATATATAGATAGATAGATAGATAAATAGTCTTTATTAAGCAACAAAAGAAACATAACACACAACAAAACAGATTGTAGACAAAACAATTGCTATAATACTACATACATATAACTCTCAAGACTAATACTCTTGGCTAACTGCCATCAGAGGGAGGTAATACCAACCATAATAATAACATTATTATGTGATAAAAACCAAAATCAAAAAAGGCAAAGACAACATACATTTTACAAACCTACATCACAGCTACTTGCTTACAACTAAACAATTTCTAACAACCAAATTTTAATATTTTAAAATAATTATACCACCTAAAATGATTTATTAAATATCTGCTACATAACAATATATTATGGTACCTAATAATTAACATATAATTTATATTTCCAAAATATAAACATAAAAACGAAAACTACTAAAATACACACATACATACTATTGTCTTGTATGACGATTTGACTTGACAGATTCTGAACTTTGGCAATATTTTTTTTGTTTAACTAGCCTACTTTTTACGCCAAAAGACATCCTCCACTAGCTCTTCCAAATTTAGCAGCTTTCACCGTTGGAATTCATTTTAATACGTAATTACCAAATTTTACGGCATATTGTTCAAAATCATTCACAACGTGGGTTTATAAGAAGATATCTTGGCTTGTTACATAGTCAAGAAAATTAATATTGTGAATTTTATTTTTTGAGATTTTATTTTTTGAGAGCGGATATATTACCATATAAGCAAGTACCGATAGAGCATTATTTTTTATATCATATTCATAGTTTATCTTATTAACATAAATCAATCTAGCCTTTGCAATTTCATTTTTACTGAAGTGTTTTTGTGATCCATGTTTACGATTGAATTTCCTTTAATCTAGTCAGGAAGAGTCATTGACCTTTTTTCTTTTTCTCCTGTTAATCCTTGGATACTTCATGCTTTTATTTTCTGAATTTGATTGTTCACTATCTGTGGACTTGAATTCGGAAGAATCTGTTACAAACACCTTCTCTTTTAAACAATCTAAATCTTCCTTATATCTTACAACCATAGCCCTAGTGTTATCTTTCTCCCTAAAATATACCTTACCCGCCCGGAACCACACGTATTTAACGATCCCATTTTGAAGTAAACTTTTAGCCTCAGAAAATAACTGAAAATTGTATTTCGACATTGGTTCGTTAATAAATACTCCGTTCGTTTTATCTGACGGCGTTTGGCTGTATTTTATTGAATCCCAAGTGAGTTCACGTTTTTTGCTTTTGACTTTGGACATACAATACAATACAATATTTTCCGGGCTGACCTCCACAGTGGGAGCGCACCGCGGCCAATCGACCTATTGTGCTTACCCGTCGTTGTCTCCCCTCAGAGTATTACCTTCCAGTAGTCCAGAAGTCTCCTAATGGATATCTCATTTGGTTCAAGATTGGTATCCTTTGTGTCACCAAAGTACCTAAGCCGTATATGATCTAACCGCTCACAGTCACGGATGAGGTGTAACGGTGTCTCTTCTTCTGCTCCACACCATCTACAGGTGGGGGAGTTGACCAGCTTCATCCTATAAAGGTGCTTATTCAGTTTGCAGTGTCCCGTAATTATTCCAATTGCTTCTCTGAGTTCCATTCTGTTTAGGAGCTTCAGCTCCTTCCAGGGTTCTCCAGAGGGCTTTTGAATAAAGCATTTGGTGTGCCTCAAAGTCTGGTTCTCCCGAAGGTTTTGCTGCTTCCCACGCAGCCAATGGTGAATTATCCGTTTGAATAATGATGGTGGTGCCCCACAAAAGGGAGCAGGGCCAATTGGTACAGTAGCGGCACCTCTTCCTGCAAGTAGGTCCGCTCTTTCATTGCCAGGGATTCCACTGTGCCCAGGTATCCAGTGGATCTCAACACAGTTTCTGTTCTTGGCCAATTCATTTAGTTCCATTCTACATTCCCTGACCAGTTTAGATTTAGTCATTGGGTTGCTTAAAGCTTTACAAGCAGCCAGGCTATCCGTTAGGATATTAATCCTTTTCTGGCTGTGTTGTGTTCCTCTCAACTGAATTGCGGCAGCAAGGATTGCATATACCTCAGCCTGGAAGACCGATGGCTCTCTTCCTAAGGCAATGTGGGTGCCCCCCCCCTTGGCACCCCCTGTACCATATTCCTGAGCCAGTCCCCTCTGAGGTCTTCGATCCATCTGTGTAGACGTTGAATCCATTGGGTATGTTCACCGGTGTGGGCACCAGAGATTTCCGCTCCACTCCAGTGTTGACTCTGAAGCTTCTTTTGAAACCATATTCAGGAATGATTGCATCCGACGGAATACCCAACTCCGGGATACCTTCAATAATCCTAAAGATTCTTGAATGTCCTCCCTGCGCCTGAGGTGCTCTAATCACATTTTGCGAGGTCAGCCTAAGAGCTGTAGTCATGGCCATTCTTGCTACATGCAAATGTAACGGTGGTATATCCAGGAGTGCCTCCAGGGCGAGAGTGGGCGTTGATCTCATTGCTCCACTTATAAGGAGGCATCCGTGTCTTTGTATTTTGTTTACCATGGCTTTCATATGTTTGGTGTCCAGTCGGTGCCACCAAACTAATGCACCATAGGCAACAATTGGCCTGATTACATTCAAGTATAGCCATCTGGCAATGTGTGGTTTGAGACCCCAGGTTCTACCACACAGCCTCTTACATGTCCACAGAGCAAACGTGGCCTTGTTCCTTACATGTTCCAGGTGTATTTTCCAAGTTAGTTTCTTGTCCAATAGTACCCCTAAGTACTTCACCGAATTACTCAGAGGAATAATATTCTCTTGAATTCTTAGGGTGCCGTATACCAGTCGTCGCTTTTTTGTAAAAGGGACTATGACCGTCTTACGTGCATTAATGCTGAGTCCTGACCTGGAGCACCACCTTATGACTCGTTTAAGTGCTTCATTCATAAGGTCCGTTATCACCGTGGGTACAGTGCCTCTAATTAGAATAGCAAGGTCATCTGCATAGCCCTGTGTATAGAAGCCTGCATTATTTAGCTCCTTGATAATGGAATTGACTACCAGGCACCACAGCAGCGGTGATAAAACCCCTCCTTGTGGACATCCCCTTGTAGCCTTGACACGTATGTTAGCCTTCCCCAGGTTGGCACAAATTGTTCTTTCACTCAGCATTGCCAGTGTCCATCTGGTTGTGCTAAGATCGATGTTAAAACTCCCCATAGCTTCTGCTATTGTGTTTAGTGGGGTATTGTCGAAAGCTCCCTCAATGTCTAGAAATGCTCCAAGAGCAATTTCCTTATTGTTGATAGATTCTTCTACTTTCTGTATTAGACAGTGCAGCGCACTTTCGCATGATTTGCCAGATTGATAGGCATACTTCGTTGTTTCTAGTGGTACATGCCTAAGTATATTATCCCTTATGTGCCTGTCCACCAACTTCTCTAGTGTCTTCATTAGGAAAGATGTCAGGCATATTGGTCTATAGGCTGTAGGGTGATCGTGGTGGTTCTTACCTTGCTTTGGTATAAACACAACCCGTACTTCTCTCCAATTCGTTGGTATGTAACCGTAGGCAAGACTTCCTCTCAGTAGGTTAACAATCCTAGAGAGCAAACTGCCCAGGCCTTTTTGTAAAAGGCAAGGGTAAATATTGTCCATTCCTGGTGACTTGTAGGGATGAAAGGACCTAATGGCCCATCTCACTGATTCAGCTGTTACCAGTTCTTTAGCTAGAGTCCAGTCTGGGGCTCTCAAAGGTTGTCTAATCTCTGTAGTGAGTTGACTGTGTGTTAGGCCTTCCTCGTTGTTTGGGAAGTGAGTATCCAGAAGGAGCCGAAGGGACTCTCTTTCCTTCGTTGTCCTTCCATTTGGACCTGTCATATCGCCAATCATGCCGTTGCAGTTCGACTTTGATATGACTTTGCTTAACCTGCAGCTCGTGGTGGTATCATTAATTTCTTCACAGAAGTTCCTCCAGGTATCCCTTTTGGTTTTCCTAAGAGTATTGTTATATTCTGTTAGGGACCTTTTGTATAGGTCCCACGATCCAGTTCTCTTTGCTTTGTTGAAGAGTTTCCTAGTTCTCTTCCTCATTGCGTCTAGTGTGGAATTCCACCATGGAACAGCTCTAGGCGTTCTCTTGGTGGTGAGTTTACAATTTTCCTCAAAGGCCGTGGTAATGGCCTTTGTGAGATCACAGTTAAGAAGCTCAACTTCAAGAGGATGACTTGCGTGGCTTGGACAACACTGTAGTTTTTCACTCAGAGAGACCGTATAGCCTTGCCAGTCTGTCCCCTTGGGGTTTCTATAACTGAGCAGTACTGGTTTTTGGTACTCTAGGTCAAACCTAATATACTTATGGTCAGAGCCTGTAAATTCATCTACAACATGCCAGTTATGGGTGTTGAGGAGATTTTTGTCATCAATAGTTATTGTTATGTCAAGGACTTCTTGTCTAATAGCATTCTCAAAAGTGGGCTTATTACCTATGTTATTAATTTCTATATTATTAACAAGAAAGTAATCAAGCAATGACTCACCTCTGCTGTTGGTGTTGGAGCTCCCCCATATCAGGTTATGTGCGTTGGCGTCCATACCTATTATGCCACCAAGATGGTGACATTTAAGGTATTGCACCATGGTTTCAAGTCCGGGGGTCACCGTCGGCTCGTCACCTGGGAGATAGATGGAGCCAAGGATGATCCCCGTCCCAAAAGGTATCCTTACTGCTGCAGAGCCCCTAGAGAGACCATAAAGGAAAACTGTCAAGTTTATTGTTAAGCAGAATGCAGGCCCGCGCATCATCACACGGGTGACTAAGTAGCTGAAATCCAGCTATCTTAAGGCCTGCAATCTGCTTTTTATGTATCCAGGGTTCCTGGATTAAAACGATATCAATGTTTTTACTCACCACATACTGGAGGAGCGAGCTGGTTGCCGTCCTGCAGTGATGTAGGTTGATCTGCAGCACGGAGATCATTGTTGTTGCCGACCAGCGTCCCGTGCCAGAGCCGGGGGATCCCCGACTCCACCACGGCCACCCTGCGAAGCAACGGGGGCCACACCCCCAACCGACCCCGCCAGACCACCCACGGCCCCGCCCCCACCCCCCCGAGCCGGATCCTCAGGATCCACACTCAGGGGACTAGGCGCGGGTGCCACAGGGTCACCCACGGCCCACCCCCGCCCCCCAGAGCCGGATTCTCATCCACGCTCAGGGGGCCGGACACGGGTACCACAGGCCCATCGCCAGACGGACCGGCAGGAGGCGCCCCCCCGCATCTCCCAGTTGGTCAACGGCCGTTGAGCTCCCTCCTGGTCCCTCCTCCTGCTCGTCCTCCTTGGGTGGTTTCCTGTGATCCACCCGCTTGGCTACCACAATGTCCCAGCCATGGCGGATTCGAAGGTTCCTCTCCTGGAGGGTCAGGAATTGTGAATTCGGGATTGAAGCCACAACAAATCGTCCGGTGGGATAATCCTTTTGACCTAGGATCCTCCATTTTGATGTTTTGATCCCTACATTTTGTTTCTGCACCATCTCCAGAAAGAGGGGGGTATCTCTGCAGGGCGCAGGGAAAAATGCAGCAATCTTCTGGAAGAATTCCAGCTCCTTTGGTCGCACGTCTTGAGCGCCGACCCTTCCCATGGCGTGCACTTTTCTATCCAGGAGGTGAGCCATTTGTTAGTTGCCTCATCCTCGCAGCTTACAATTAGTGCGCCTTCTTTCAGCACCCTTCCGCAGAAGTTTAGGTGCGCTTCGCCGTCACTCCTCTCCATCAATCCATCCTGTATACTGATCAGTATCAGGTTGGCTTCTTCTGAGGTTAAAAATTCTTCAGGGTAGGCCTCCTTTATTATGGCAACCTTGCTGTGGCAGGCCGCCAGGCTGTATTGTAGTCTGCCCTGACTGTTGGAAATCCTGGGTCTTTTACTGTTTCCCTGGTTGGGTGAGTCAGTATTGCTAGTGGCCTCTCTTGGCATCTTGGCTGTTTCCCTTGGGTTAGCGGACAACTCCCTTGTCTCTTTCTTCACCCTTTTCGCGTAATTCCTCCTTTGGCGGTGAGTCATTTGGTCCCACACATCCTTAGGAAGTCTATTTTCCGAGATGGCTTCATTGGAGGGGATGCTACTAGGCATCTGCATCGCTCCACTAGTACCTGCAACATCGGGAGCGGATGTTTCCACCTCATGCTGCTTTGTGTTGCTCATCACTAAATCTAGGCTTGCCATCAGCTCTATGACTGACTGGCTGGTTTCAGATGTTTTGCTCTCGAGTGATTCGCAAGAATCCTCGTTGAGCAAGATTTCCCCTAAGGGTTTGTTTTTATTTTTGTTTGGTTGGTTAGGATTCATATGATTCCCACGAGTATGGGGGTGGTAAATTACACTACAGGTACTACCCCCTCTCCCTGCAGCGGGCTACAATACAATGGGGGGTCGCCTGGTGCCCCAAGGAGGTCGATAAAGACAGAAATATTTAGACACCTACTGCCATCCAGCCCTGGCTCGAGCACTCTCCACCTTGGCTTGGGTGTATGTCCTCCTAGGAAAGGTGCTCCTAGGGTGTGTAGTGTAGATGTCCTTTGTCTGTATGTGTAGGGTGTATGTAGTGTGCTGAACCTTGTGTACTGTGTGTGTGTCAGTGTGCTTGTTCCCCCAACCTGGAGGGCCTAAATGTAGCAGGACTAGGCGTTCCAGCTCGTACTAAACGTGGATGGAGTTGCAAGTCCTGCATTAGTCTAGCACATGATCTGTAAGAAGAAGCTATAAAGAGCTTAATCTTTAGGACTGCCATGTGCCCTGACTTTGGACATAAAAAAATCCTTATCCTTTTGAACCAAAAAATAGGCTGAAATAGTGTTTGAGTATGTTTTGTCTTTTTTAGTGTATCTGTAGTAATTCTCAAATAAATCCGACTTGAAAGGAACTTCGAGAAAATCACAGATGTTTCGCAAAATATTAGAAATATCTTCATTTTCACGATACGGTAGATTGCCAATGTTTATTGCTTTTCTTAGTTTGTCCTGCTGTGTTATTGCAATCGCATTTTCTAAGTCATAAGTCTAGCTTTTAAACGAACATTTTCATTTTTCAAAACTTTAATCTCTTCCTTATTACTTCTAGCTAATTCTGTTGTTCCTTTCAGTTCCTCTAAATAATTCATAATTATTGTTTGGTTATTTGCGACATTCTCTTTTAAATCTGAAAAGCTTAAACTGTTAAAGAACAGTTCGTCATTGTATCTCATCATATACTAAAAAAAAAAATAATATATATATATATAATATATATATATATATATATATATATATATATATATATAATATATATATATATATATATATATATATATATATATATATATATATATATATATATATATATATATATATATATAGTAGCTGCGGGAAAAGGACGTTGTTGCGGTTCAGAAAAATATGTTTTATGTTAAGTAAAAGTCCTTCGGTTTTTAAATATTTCCCTGCTAGGTAGAGAATAATAATTCTTGGAATAGATGGATTACTTGCACTAGCGATCATTCATTAGAAGATGTAGAGCATGTATTAGAGCTCATGGGGGCCACTTTGAACACCTTTTGTAGAGTTTAATCTAATAAAGTGGTATTTTAAAATTGTTATTTTCTCTCGATTTCTTGTTCATTATTAAATCCCACAGGTATGAAACCAACATTTTAAGTAATGAATTAAATTTTAGCACTTTTTAATATAAAAAAAATCTCTAGTCTCTGGGGCAAGTAATCAATCTATTCCAAGAATTTAAGAAGAAAAAAAAATATGCAGGCGCCCCATAAGTCAAGGTATACATTCGATAGCGCATTTATCCAGGAATATTATCCAAAAAAAAACAGACTGAAAAAATTCCTTCATTTTGAGTCATGACACCAAAAAAAGTGGCTAAGGGTGTATCTTTTTGGTGTTATCGAAAATGTCGAATATCTCGAAAACCGAAGGACTTTTACTAAACATAAAACATATAAAACATATTTTTCAACAACGTCCTCTACCCACAGCTACCATATTATATATATATATATATATATATATATATATATATATATATATATTGCTGTCTTCTTTTGTAGTCGGCTCTTTCGGATGCTTAATAGAGTCGACGTCATAAGCGGGCTTCCTCCATATGAGGAGGGGGAGAAAAAACCCTAATAATCTCCCTTCTCTTGACTAAAGGTTCCATAATGACTTCAAGGAAACACCAATTAGTAGATTGAGTGGAAAGTTTATGTATGATACAGGCCTAGGGAGTTCCACCGAATTGAATCACGTAAATAGGCGGGAAAGATAGAGCATGCAAGGCACCTTGATAACACGGCATTTCGCGCTAAAACATGACTTATTACACTATAGGCATAATAATGATTATCCGTTTCATCGATAATGATGACTGGTTTCTTAAAATTCGATACCAATATAGTAGACGATGATTTTTCTATAAGGGTGGAAAACGCATATGACGTTCACGGGGATGAAAGAATACAGGTCCCTCAAAAATGTGTTTGTGTACAAATATAAATATATATATATATATATATATATATATATATATATATATATAATATATATATATATATATATATAAATATATATAAATATATATATATATATAATGACATAAAATCAGACGTAAAAGAGATTTGAAGGAAGATATGTAATGGTACACAAAATTAATAAAAAAAGGTTTTATACAGGCTTAAGAATTTCTGTTATTAATAAAGTTCTCTATTAATAACAGAAATTCTTTTGGGACGGCTCACATCCCTTTTCCAGACAGGATAATGGAGATTCCTTTTTTTTTTCTCGAAAGAAAACCTCCATCCCTTGTGAGAATCGAGCCCTCACCTTTGAGGATGGAGTGTTGGCGCCTTAACACTCATGTCTATTGAACCTCCAATTATATTTTAAATATACGATATTTTATAAAAACAACTGAGTGCATGTAAAAATTGTTATGGGTTTAGTTGCCTCTGAAGAGGTGACATTGATTGCTCAAAACATATAGAGCAGAAGTTAAAATTAGTATTAAGGAAAGAATATTTAGTGCTGCTATTTTTACATGCTGTAATCATACCTAGAAAAGAAAATGAAACTAATGTACTATATACATGTTCTAATATAAAACAAAAAATAATTCTCAAAAAAAAATTCTCGTTCTTCAAAATCTTATTCATTTTGAATATTTGCAATCATCCTAGATGACCTTGTTGACTGCTGCTCTAAACAGTTTTCTGATTGTTTTTGATAACCATGCCTTCTGGTTCTTGAGTCATGATTTTCCACCAATATTTATTTCCAAAATATATCAGAATTCAAGCGTTGAAATATCATTTACACATATTTACATCATTATATAACCATGTAATGCAGTTTATTTCAATTTTATATCAACAGTCACTGTGTAACTAAGGAGCGCTGGCCTTTCTTTGATAAGATCTATCTACTCGCAGGCTGTGGTGCTGGCCTCTGTCGGCTGTTTTATGAATTGCTGTGGTGGTGGCCTCTGCCGGCTGATTTATGAATTACTTGACAGATATAAACAAATTCACACGGTTTGACCGATTTTGACGTAACTGGGTATACAGGTAGATCTTGATACGGGGAGAGTCATAGGCAGAAAGTAGGTGTAGCATGGCACGCCGGGGAACAGCTAGTCCTTATGAAAATAATAGAATTGGAAATATCAATTATCCATAGTTTATTTAGTGTATAAAAAAAACGGTACTTAGCTATGGTCTCCGCATAGGTTTATCTAAGAGTGCATGTATTGAAGTTGTGATCCTAATAATTATTTGTATAACAACTTCAAGACATCTAAAAATACTGCCGTAAACGGTGATAAAATTATAATGTTATCGCCGTTTTCGGCCGTATTGTTAGATAGCCTTAAATGAATATGTCATTTAGCGATGTGACTCATGAGGTAGGCTTCTTGTAAAAGTTTTACGAATAATGGAAAATACTTTTCCATTATTATTTCCTGCTGAGATTTAATCTAGCAAATAACTGAACATTAACAATGAGGTCCATATACTGTGAAACTGTTAAATTTCTACGCTTTAAGTATCACATTGGTTGTTATATTGCAGAGCTCGAAAATATATTATTAAACACCTCTCGTTCTATTGAGTAAAATATAACTTTTTTAAATTGACTGCTTGCTGTTTTTTAGGTTTTTCTTAATATAAAACTTGCTAATATTCCCAAATAGTTATTCTGTCAAACTGGTAGAGGTACTTTAAAAAGGATACCGAAATCAGAAAGATACAAAGTTACCTAACAGGTTTATACCCAAAATCGAGCAATTGACACCACTTTGCGCCGCGTAATGCGAGGTCCGTTCGATAGATTGGCATTGAGCTGAAGTGTTGCAGGTTTGGTATTCGTTCACTCCTGAAGGCACCCTGCCGTGTAGGGGCCAGTCTTTGTCAAATCCTAGGGCCGGGAGCACGATGATTTCCGAAGTCAGATTGAGATAAAACTTAGCGTAATCTTTATTCACTGCGCGTTTTGAAAAGCTTAGAACAGAACCCTTACCATTTTGGGCATAAATACTATTTATAAATTATTTTATTTATTTCCGGGTTTCATCTCTTTTCTTACAGCCTTCTTTAACGTGGAATCATCTTTCCATTAGTTTTTCAGCACAGCTTTCAACAAATCTCAATTATCATCGAACCTGTAATCATTGGTACTATTTTTTACCAACAGCACAGCCAAAAGATATATTCGACTCTTTGTTAATATATTCTCTGTAAAGTCACTTGGTCACAAGAAAACTCCCGCGCGAATTAAAGATATTATGAAGAACCGAAGTACTATTTCTGAACTGTATAGAACGCCAGATTAAAGTGTGGTTAACAGTGGCTCAAGTTTTTATGATTTTTTTTTTTTTTTTTTTTTTAACATTTGTGGTTAAATAAATGTAAATATCCCATAGAAAACTAAATCTCCCACAAAAGATGGATAGACGTAAATAATCGAATAAAATCTTGTTTGGAAAAATTGCCGGTTTTTATAAAAAGGGAAAAAACTGACGTTTTGTTTTTGGATCTCAAGAACGTCTCATTGACTTATTATTTGTTTCATATGACCCACATTCATCAAAACAAAGGTATCTTGGTATTTTGTGTGCGTTTGAAGTAGATGAAGAATTACAAAAAAAATACAATCAAACATGGACTTTTCGTGTATTTTCTAAAAAAACCAAACAGTGATAAATCGAAGACATAATAAATTTTTGCATAAGAGACTCGGGCGTGAATTGATATAAGGCCTTCCCGTCGGAGAAAGTGGTGCTTCATGATTCAAGAAAACACCTAATCCATATGAATATCAAAGGAACGCTATTTTCAGGCGCCATAATGTACAGGAAACTGACAGTACCCAACTTTAAGCGTAAATTACTCACGTTTCCTCCTCACTCTTTCTAAACAAAAACCTCTATAATAAATATCTCTCCTAATTAATAAACTATTTACTCTGATGTATACAATTTACTGCTAAATACAATTTTTAAAAAAACAACAACCAATTAAAACACAGACAAATATAAAGAAAAAAGTCGCTCATGGAACGAAATCAAATCTTTTCAGTTTTAAAGCAGCTATTTGTACGACGGAGATCCCTCTATCGAAAATTGCATCAGAATCGCATTTATAGAACATTTAGTTAGCTTAAGAATATACAATTTTCACTTACCGCGGTTTAAAATCCGCTTTCGAAATATTTAATAAAATATTCGAACCCAATCGGTTTCGAGATATATACCATAAGGATATATCTGAACCCCCCCCCCCCAAAAAAAAATCTAGGTTTTTCCACTTTTCTCAATGACGATTATAGATATGTCCATAAACATTATTTTATTAAATTCCCCACGACCAATTGCCAAAAAAACGTACCCAGAAGCCTGTTAACGAAAAAAGGTAAACAATATTTTTTTCGCGTGAATTTCGCCTATGAGCGATGTGTTTGTACCAAATATCGAAATCGGGCCATTTTATTAGGGAAGAGGTCGAACTAACAAGTATATATATATGTATATATATATATATATATATATATATATATATATATATATATATATATAAATTCGTTTAGAGCCTTCTGCTCAAATTCAGGAACATAAATATGCTTTACGTCCACCCAACAAACCTATGTAATGTACTGTATAACATACAGTCTTCTTTTTCGTACATGGCCTCCGCGCATGCGCGAACGCCAGCAGACAGTTTTTGTAACTTTTTTTTGTAGTTTATTCATTGCTAAAGCATATTTATGCTAATATATATCCACTTTTGCTATCTCAACGGTCAACGATCTCTTCTGAAATAAGAAATAAAAATAAAATAGCATTTTCTTAACATGTACGTTATGCGACATTCTCTTTGACGAGATTACAAGAAATTTTATATTTATGTCTTTGGCCGTAGCAAATTGTGAGTATCTAGAAGTAGATTTAAAGCGGCTGTAAATTCGGAGTTCTCACATCCCCTCCCGCTGACTCATGATACCGTGAATCGGAGACGCGGCGTGAGTAAATCTCGCCTTGCTGACCTCTCCCGGCACCTTCTATTGACAGGGAGTACCCCGAATTGATCAAGCTAAGTAGGTAATTGAGGTCCTCCTTAGAGACTGAGTCATCGCCCCGTACTCAGCTGTTTCACAACAATGCTCCCGGTTATTGATTAAGCAAGACACTAGTAGATCAGCATTGTCGTCAATAAGGCGTTCGTCATTAGCAAACGTTTAACCCATCTTATTAAACAACTAACTATTTAACCCTTTGGAACGCGCGGTATTCGGTGGATACGAAGGGCCAACGTCGTAGGGGGCATGTACATTGGAGCCGATCCGTTAGCCACCGACTGTCGGAAGAAAAGCAAACACCTGCATCTCAATGGAGGTACCTACATTGGTCCCGATCTGATCTGATGGTCACCGATTCTCGGCCACTTAAACTTGTTTGTTTCTTGACCGATTTCGGACCGAACAACGCAAAATGGCGCCAAACGACATTGTGTTTCAAAAACGTCTACAGCCTCTAAGTCTTAGCCGATTTCAATGCCTTTTGTTTAAAAAAAAAATGAAAGCTAATAAAGTTTAGAACAACTTTGTCAACTTACTTTTTTGTTTTTTGTTCCCCTTGTTTATTAAATTACGTGGAAAGATGTTTATAAACTTCCAATGCTTATAACCTTACTAATCTATTCTCTTGTCGTAGTGTAATATTTAAAAATTAACTGTTACACTAACAATAAGATTTATTTTTTCGGGACTGATGTACTTCCAGAAGATTGATTGGCCTCTCAACTCCTTCATACCTCCTACACTCAACCTAATCGAAGCTTTCTATGCTTATTAGCTTGTTTCTTAAATTAATCACTTATTTTCACTACACAACGAGGTCATTACTGACGAGCTGTTACTATATCGGATCGGGTCGGGACTAATGTAGATACTAACGTCGGCCGTTGTTGGTAAAAAAAAAACGGATTGGATCGGATCGGGTGAAATAAGGATCCAATGTAGGTGCAGCCTTACGGAAATCCACTATGATATTATGAGTGCGGCAGCTCCCCCCACTTCTACCTGTGTTTTTTCATTGCGCTCGTCACTTTAATTTTAAATTTTTGCTCGTAAGATGAGGTTAAAACTGTTTGAGACCTATTTTTGCTTCCCGGATACATCGCGCGTCCGCAAGTAATTATTTGTATTTACGGATTTTTAATCATTTATATGCATTTTTTTTTCTTTCTTTTTACGGCACTTCGAAATCTAGGCCATTAGCGCCGACATCCATCCATTAAATTTGGTTCTATACGCGTTATTTAATGTCTGATATATCCATTTGAGTATTCAAGTTAAAATATCATCACTAGGATATCTCAAATCGCGCTTCCCCGTGTTCCTTGGAGCTCATGCGACCAACTTGTTGTTTGTTATGTCAACAACAGCTCAACAATACCGTAGAAGAATGACTTATTTATTTACCAAAAACTTAACAACAGCACAACGGGTCTTGAAGTACATGAAGGCACTTAAATCCCGCATGGAACTTAGAGGGAGTGGATGTCATTCCACCTTCACACGGGAAGAAACGTAAACATTGTGAACCAAGTGTAGCCTCAAAAATAATTTATTTAATATATTAACTTCATAATTAAGTTAAATTTAAAAGACTTTATATTATTTATTGTATGTGACTTGATTTAAAAAAATTAAATACAACAAGAATGAATTGGTTACCCTAACAAGAATTATAAACAAGTTTTAAAAATTGAGCTTAAATTAAAGTAAAAAAAAAAATAGTATATTATTTGTTTTTTTGTTAAATTATTTTACTGAATTAGTGTATATCAATTGAACTTTAATCCCTGTTGTATATCCCAGATACATCGCGCGTTCTTGTATATCGAGAGAAGCACGCTCTTCTCCTAAGGGTTAAAATGTTGTGACGTGAGAAATCTAATGAAACCAAAGAAATATCTGTTTTCGAGAATACTAGGAAAAACCTCCACTCCCCCCTCCCCTCGTATCATTTGGAATAGGCACAAATAATATTTTGATATTTCTTGACAAAATTAAACTCCTACTCCAAACAAATAAAGAAGAAAGCGAGATTTTAGACTGCAGGAAACTAATAGTAGCCAAATCTTAGGGTGGGTTTACACTTGTTAGTAATTGCAGGATATTTCTATCAGAGAGAAATTGCGACTATTGAAACCCCATGTAAAATGTATGTCGGCTATAAATTCTACCATGAGCAATTTATTGCCGACATACATTTTACATGGGGTTTCAATAGTCGCAATTTCTCTCTGATATAAATATCCTGCAATAACTAGCAAGTGTAAACCCACCCTTAGAGGAAATTCTCACTCCGCCTCCTAGACTTCCGTTCATTCTTAAGGAAGCTCTATTACAAACACATTTCAACCAACTAAAAACAGGGGAAAAGGTAGACGAAATACCATTCCAAGGTACAAATATATAAAATGTATTTTTAGCGCGTTTACTCCATCCCTCCATAGCGAGGGAATATACTTATAAATAATACACACACACACACGCGCGGGTGTGTGTGTGTCACATGCCGCACCATATGTAACTTGAAAATAAAATATATGAGGACAGAATAATGCTGTTATTCCAACTACCTACTATTAGTTATTGAAATTTGACATTCTACCACATTTAATACGTTGTAAAAAAAAATAGGGTCAGCATCTTATAATATAAATCTTAACAGTTTCATATCCAAGCTTTCTAAATGACTTAAGTTAACCTTATGGAAATGGACAAAGATTACAGGGGAAGATGTTGAGATGGCAATCGAATGAAACTATTTTAACCCATATATTTTACCGTTTTCAAAAGACTATTATATTCTGGAATTTTCGTTTTGTATACTTAAAGATTGTGGATTGAGTTGAAACATTTTCAGGATGTTTGGCTTTTATCCAAACTAAGACATAATATATATTGGTTTGCATTTAACAGTAAAATTGGTATTTCAGATAAACAAGGTATGCAAAGGAGAAACATCCTTGTAATTGAGGTTTCCTGAAGAATGAGGAAGAATTTCTGTTTTATTTGGAGAATGTCAGTGTTGCCAAAAATTTTCTTCGATTTTCACAAAATATTGACTGTCTTAACTACAAGCTTCCTAAATGACACACAGTGGTCCAAAATGAAATATTAGCGTGAAACATTTTTTTAAAACTTGTCAGATCGACTTAATACTTTATATACGTCATAATATTACCTTAAAAACTAAGGATTAAATCATTTCGATAAACATTGTTTACATTAGATAAGGTAAAGAATGAAGAAAAGGAAGAAAGTCGTGTTATTGCCAGTCAAGTGATAAGATCAATGTCTATTTTTTTACTGACATACAAAATTTTGTTTAATACATTTTAGGTATGGAAGACGCTTTAGTAGATAAGTTGTTTTTGGATATAATATTTTTTTGGTCTAAAAAAAATAATGATGCGCCCAAGTTTGAAGTTTCTGTGGAAAATGATTACTATAACTGTAATAAATTGTCAAAACTTTAAATTCAAAAGTTTGCACACATTCAGAACTATGCAGATAGACTTAATTAACTTTATTTTAGATCCTCCAACAGGAATCAGCCGTTACTAGGCGCTACTCGAGCGGCAGCAATTTTTTTTCTGTCATCGCTCCTCAAAAAACAAAATTAAAATAAATCTGATCATTTTTTTTTTAAATTCTAGGTCCATCGTCCAAAGAGTTAACTCATCGTTTAATTTATGGTACAAAGTAAAGCATTTAGCGAGAAATGATGTTTTCTTTAATGGAGACAATGAGCTAATAACTTACTATTAAGGAAATAAGAAAAAACAGAACTGGAAAAATATCAAAAATCATCACAAATAGACATTTATTTTATCAACTCATCCTTTATTCTGATCCAATTATAGCCACAAGAAACACTGAAATTGAGGAATGGAGGAACAACTCGTAGATGATAGCAGAATATACGAAAATGAGCAGTTCGTTCATTGACGAAAATGGAGATTTTTTTTTTAAATGTTTATTATTGCATCTCTTTGTATTATTTAATTTCTTGTACATACGTATTTCAATTATATTAATTCAATAATAGATTTTACATTATGTAGATATTATATAAGTTATTCATTTTGGTATAAATACATACATAATAATTATATAATATTGTAATTTCTTGTTCTAATATCATTGAATTACCTATTTAATTCATTTTAAATACCTATAAAAACAAATAACAACTATACGCATCGTTTAGAATTTTTTCACGGTAATGTTGAATTTTGGACCACTGTGCGAGACCATTTCCTGCGAGTCAGGTTTTTGTTATCTTCCTCTTGCTATATAATAATTGAAATTAAAAGGATCGCTTTTCAATAATTATAAACTATCATAGTAAATTACTCAGGGGACCCATAGAGTATAATAAACGAACTTCCATGACTTTCCCTGACGGCGGTAACTGTTCGCAGGGTGTCGAGGTCTAAAAATCCGTCTTGATGTTATTAATGCGTTCCGAAGAGTTAGGGTTTAATGAGACTTCTGGGGTTAGACCTCCCCCACCCCTCGGAGTTCGTGGAAGACGAAGGGGTGGTTCGTGGAAGGCCAGCTCCCCTGGGGGACCACCCCCCCCCCTAACCATCCCTACCTATTCCCCAACTCCAGCTCATTATCCTCTCCGCAATGAGGAAATACTGGCTCCTCTTTAATACTTACCAAACCACCTACAGAAAGCACGTCTTAAATAAGACTCAATCCTGTTTCGCGGAATCCACTTTACTAACTCCGCCCACACCTATCAAATGTAGTACGTCGTTCTCGCAACAATTGGTATTCTAGTGAACTCTTACTCAAACGAACATGTTTTGACATTAAGAACTGTGCGAAACACCCTCAAAGAACTGATTAAATAGTCAATTTTTTTTTTTTATTTTTTTTTTTTTTTTTTTTGTTTTTTCGTGCATCCACTGCTAGGATCATTAGAACAGGAAATTTTCTTCATTGCATAAGATGAAGTAATTTTTATATATATGTAAACCAACTTTAGTTAGAACTTTCATGAAAATTACTAATCCTAAAATTACTATCTACAAGTTAATCATTGAATGACCCTTTGTTCAAATTTATAGAATTATCAAATAATGCGGAAGGTCAATAAAACTACGCCACACACTTTCGCACTTTTTATTTTGACTTCCCTACATGTTTCGCACCATTTTTGCGCCTCTTCAGGGGAATATAATTTAAAACATAACTTCAGCCTCAAATTTGAGGAGGAGAACCTTTTAGAACTAGAAGTCTAGACGTGGCCCTGCTAGTGGAAGGTTCTCCTCCTCAAGTTGAGGCTGAAGTTATGTTTTCAAGTATATTCCCCTGAAGAGGCGTCAAAATGGTGCGAAACATGTAGGGAAGTCAAAATAAAAAGTGTGAAAGTGTGTGGCGTAGTTTTATTGACCTTCCGCCTTATTTGATAATTCTATAGGGGAAGGTGTTGTACCTCTGACCATATTGTACCTTTGACCACCGAGGCTGTGGCGGCTTGTAGCAACATTTTATACATTTTGGTGTAATTAGTGTTTAGCTCCTTCACTAGAGGGCTTGTGTAACCGACTTTGGATTATTCAAGTCAAAGAGGATTTTTGCAAAAAATACTTATCCATTTCTGTCATAAAAATTTTAGTTATTTATTGATGACGTTTTGCCTCATAACATTTTTTGTATTATGTCTTTTTAGATGGAAATCGTTTGACAAAGTAACTATTAAAATAAGAAATATGGAGTAGCTTCTGAAATTGATTTATCTTAACCCTAACATTTTTAGCATGCTTTTTCATTTGCACTACCAGGGTGTTGTACCTCTGACCACAACTAGTAGTTGTACCTTTGACCAGGTCAAAGGTACAACACACCTGAGTAATATTTTCATAATTCAACTTTTATGTTCTTCTGCTACAATTTTTTTTGAAAAATAATTAATATTGGTTGCTTCAATTGTTCAAAGAATTTAAAAAATAATAAATGAAATAAGTTC
Source organism: Gonocerus acuteangulatus (assembly GCA_946811695.1). Lineage (NCBI taxonomy): Eukaryota > Metazoa > Arthropoda > Insecta > Hemiptera > Coreidae > Gonocerus > Gonocerus acuteangulatus. The sequence goes on along the minus strand of OX328132.1, from coordinate 32,147,682 downwards.
AAACTGACTTTATCAATCCTCAGTGTAGCAGTTTGAACCTATCGCTCCTTATCGTTCCACCTGAAGTTGTAAGGCCTCGTCCAAAAGCGCAGGCAAGGAAAATATCAAATAGGGGCTGGCCTAAAGGGAAACCTCGTATCCTGATAGATATTCCTGAAAATCTAATTATTGAAGCTAAATTAAAAAAAAAAAACGAAAGCACCACCCTAAATGTAAGACACCACATACAAATAAATTCCTTTCTAAAAAAGTGGTAAATAAAAAGAAAATTATTCTAATGACAGTTCAAATTCTGATACTGACACCGAAATTTCTTCAGGAGAAAGTGACGTTGATCTGTCTGATAACTGTCGCGAGTTTTGTAGATGACCAGCAACAATTTGAAAAATATGTTTTGGAAAAAAGAAATTTTATACTTGTTAAAAATAAAAGTAAAAATACTATTACATATTTAGTCGCAGAGTTCTGTGGTATTAAATGCCTAATGTTTAAGATCCAATATTTGACATAATACGACCTTCAATATCCTTCCTAATACCACCTTCTATATCCTTCCTATTACGACCTTCAAAGTCCTTCCTAATGCCACCTTCTATATACTCCCTAATACCGCCTTCTATTCCCTTCCTAATACCGCCTTTAATATCCCTCCTAATACCATCTTCTATACCCTTCCTAATACCACCTGCAATACCCTTCCTAATGCTACCTTCTATATCCTTCCTAATACCACCTCCAATATCCTCTCTAATACCGTCATTAATATCCTTTCTAATACCACCTTATATACCCTTCCTAATACCACCTTATATATCCTTCCTAATACCACCTCCAATATCCTTCCTAATACCGCCTTTAATATCCTTCCTAATACCGCCTCCATTACCCTTCCTAATACCACCTTCCATATCCTTCCTAATACCACCTCCAATATCCTTCCAAATACCGCCTTTAATATCCTTTCTAATACTTCCTTCTATATCCTTCCTATTACGACCTTCAATATCCTTCCTAATGCCACCTTCTATATACTCCCTAATACCGCGTTCTATTCCCTTCCTAATACTGCCTTTAATATCCTTCCTAATACCACCTTCTATACCCTTCCTAATACCGTCTTCTATACCCTTCCTAATACCACCTCCAATACCGTTCCTAATTCCACCTTCTATATCCTTCCTAATACCACCTCTAATATCCTACCTAATACCACCTTTAATATCCTTCGTAATATCACCTTCTATACAATTCCTAGTACCACCTCCAATACCCTTCCTAAGACCCCCTTCTATATCCTTCCTAATACCACCTCCAATATCCTTCCTAAACCCGCCTTTAATATCCTTCCTAAAACCACCTTCTTTACCCTTTCTGATACCATCTCCAATATCCTTCCTAATGCCACCTCCAATATCCTTCCTAATTCCGCCTTTAATATCCTTCCTAATGCCACCTTGTATATCCTTCCTAATACTACCTCCAATACCCTTCCTAATACCACCTTCTATATCCTTCCTAATACCACCTCCATTATACTTCCAAATACCGCCTTTAATATCCTTCCTTATACCACCTTCTATACCCTTCCTAATACCACCTTCTATATCCTTCCTAATGCCACCTTGTATATCCTTCCTAAAAAGACCTTTTACATCCTTCCTAATACCACCTTGTATATCCTTCCTAATACCACCTACTATATACTTCCAAATACGACCTTCAATATCCTTTGTAATAACACTTCCAATATCCTTTTTTTATTCCACCTTCAATATTCCACCTAGTTAGCTACAAAGATATTTAAACATTATAGGTGAATTAGCGATTAGCGCACTGCCGTCGCTGTGCGCTAATCGTTAGCGCAGGCTCTTATCAGTACCGCTAAATTAGCGGGAAGGTATTAGATATTAGCCCGCGCTAACGTTTGCCCAACTCTGCCCTTTTCTAGCCAGGATAGAGCTAGGGGTTTTTTCCAAATACCCTTTATCTTGGCCACCTAGATCACCTGATCTCACTCCGCTGGACTTCTTCCTGTGGGGTATACTTAAAAATATACGAAGGAAGGATTGCTGAAGCCTGCAGAGCCATTATAATTAACTATAATTGGAGGAACAAGTATTGAGAGCAGTTGACAATATACGTTCCAGACTTCAAAGGTGTCTGGATGGTAAAGGTGGCATCTTTGAAGTCACTATTGATTCTTAAGGGATAAAAATACAGTAAAATGGTGAAGGTATTTGGACACGGGCCCATAATTCTTCTCGGAGGCCCTGCTTATGGGCGATGTCTCCAACTTGCAACACCTGGTAGGCGCTATCTTCATAAGTGATTCGATGTCTTCTTCATTCACCCTTGGATTCGAAGGCTTTTCTTCTTTAATATTTAGCCAGGCATGGGTTGGAGCCCGAAACATTTCAGTTGGTTCACCTACACCAAACATCCGATATGGGTCGGCTCAATATTAGAACGGATTAGAGTATTTCATATTTTCGCACTTCTTATTTTTATCACTACTTCAACTAAATTACTAATATCCCACTAAATCATCACTTTAATCTGTCCATCGGCTTTAATCTCTGTGTTTATATGTTAATAACAAGTATAAAACTATTTTTTATTAAATTGTTGAAAAGCGATCACGACAAAAAAAATATCTTCTTAATTATTAAGTATTCAATTATTAATTTGTTCAACATTGTAAAATAACTGGGGCAACAATGATTGTAACAGGAAGGTTACATGGTGTAATGAAGGAAGTAATTAAAAAGAGTGTACACGTGGTTTTATTGAAGTGCTGGTGTATATTAAAATAAAAACATTCTGTATATCACTGTGTGTATTCTTTATTTGCTCCAACACACTTTCCCTCCAAAATTCGCAAAACGTATAAATCTTGATTTTTTAGTTTTGGAGCTTAACAGACATGTGGCATTTTTAGCGAGTTTGCTACCTCCCAATAAGAAGGATACCAACTACAACAATATACGCACGGCCACTAAGAAAAAATACTAATATGCAAAAAATATTTAAAAGAGCCAACTATTTTTGAGGCAGTTTTAAACAAATTGTTTGCCTAGCTGAAATTAGGAACTGATATTATTACGGGTAGTGTGTTAACGCAACACTTCAAAAATTAGATATATGTATTTAGGTAGGTAACCAAACTAGTAATTAAATCAAAGGGCAGTAATCTCTGGCTTCAAATAAATATCACACTGATATGATGATTGATGTACTTTGTGGGTGTGGATTCATTAGAGGTGTTTGTGCTAATGGCCTTGGCAGCCGATGCACACACAAAAAAAAAAAAAAAAAAAAAAAAAAAATATCCAACAGGATAGATTTACTGATATTAGTCCCATGGAAGTTAAATTTAAAATCGAACTAATCATCTTTGACACAGTAACGTAAAAACAATTGGACTTGAAGCAACAACCACAATATATAACAATTATTAGTTTTAAATAAGAAATCAAAGCACCAACCTCCTTCCCTGAATGCTCAAGTCCACTATTATGTACTAACTTCTGAGTCCTAGAACTTTAACTATTTTTTTATTGGTTTTAAAATGGATTTTAATAACACAACAACTAGTTAATGATTATAAAGTAAATACGATTTGAACAGCCTGTAACTGAGAATAGTTTAGTATAATGTATGTTAGTTAAAGTGGGAATCGAGTACACGATCTTCATTGAATGAAAAAGACAGAACATGAAATGTCGATACATGAATATAACAAGAAAACTTGAGCTTTGAATCTCTGATTTATGAGGAATTAAAACTGTTGAAGAGAGAATTGAGCCCGGCATTATTGGCTTTTAAGTGTAAATTACATTAAATTATGTAATACTGGCCTAGGAATATTTAAATAAAGATCTTTGATCTCTGGCTGATTAATAAATTAAAAATATAATCCAATAGCCATGTACCAAGTAAATTTGGTCAGTGGTATTTAAGTGGTTCATAACCCAATAATGCCATAAATAATCTAGGGGGTTAGATCTACCTCAAGAGTGGCTTGAGAATAACATAAGTATGTCGGAAGCACTCGCTCACAGTACTCCAACCAATGTCAACCACCAAAAAGTATGACAAGCAATAATTCTAAGTAATACTGTTATGGTGTGAGTTATTTACAACTGGGAGTAGAATTGATATATTTCAAACTTTGGACAATTGAAGGAGGCGTCGTTTTATCTTACGCAAATTACGAATTTTTTTAATTGCCATGGATGTATTGTGATACATGTGCACTTCTTTAAAGTTCTTCAAAGCAAAATTTTGGCTGCTGTAAATTTGCTTTATTCTTCCTCATTGGACAGACTTTACTTTACTTTCGATGGCTCTACGGTCCTTGAAGAACCTTGGCCTCCTCCACAATTCTCCGCCATTCGTCCCTGTCCATAGCCGCTCTTCCCCACCTTCGGACGCCAAGCGTCTTGAGGTCCTCTTCCACGTCTCCCAGCCACCGCAATCTGGGTCGCCCTCTTCCTCGTCCTCCACCAGGGTGCCCTTCCAGAAGCTTCTTTGGGGTACGCTTTTCTTCCATCCTCTAGGCACCTAATTCTTCCCCTCTTGATACAAGAGACAATATCCGGTGCTTAGTATAAATCACGGAGCTCCTGGTTATTTCTTTGCCTCCATTGATCTACCCCCTTCAAGGGACCAAAAATCCTTCTCAGGATTTTCCGCTCCCAAACATTGAGCATGTGTTCTGCCTTCCTGGTGAGGACCCATGTTTCACTTCCGTATGTCACTACCGGTCTAATAATGCACATATATACAGCCTTCTTTAACTGCCAGGGCAGCACCTTTGCCCTAGGTACTTCCCCGAGCGCCCAGCAACATCTACTTCCAGCCTTGATATCTGCCTGCGTGTCATTCCTTTAGTTGATGTTGGCCCCAAGGTATTTAAACACCTGTACCTGTTTGAAAAAGTACTCCCCAGTCTTCATGTACTTCGTTTTGGCCTGATTAATGCTAAGTCCATTGGATAGACACAATGCATTAAATTCAAGGGAGTTGTCTTGGCACCATACTTCTAATACAGTATAACCCTCCAGTCATCATTTCCCCAAGGTAGTATATTAAATTTCTAAATTTTTAGTCATGACCTTTTACTTATTGGTGCTAAGTTTGCATATAAATCCTTCTCCATTGACTAATGAATAGAATACATTACCTTCGGGTCATTTAGGTTAAACATCTGAAGTAAAGCATCCGCCTTTTTCCTCATTTATCTTAACGTAAGCATGACTTTGAAAAACATGACATAAAAATTATGAGTTCCTTGTTATACTATATGAGTTGTGATATCTGGTGTTTACCATTTTCTGTATCATAGATGTATATATTTTATATTCATTTTTGCTTACTAAGTTTTCTTTTTTATTCCATGGCCACAAATGCCCATTATTGATGGCATAAGAGATTTTCATTCTTTATCCTGATTATTTTATGGACAATGTTTTAATATGGTAGCAGGCAAAAACAATAAAACATGAACTGAAATACAGAACAGTAGATTCAGATATTCAAATTCAATTATGTAATTTATTTTTAAAAAACATTTTGATTTAATTATAAAATATTATATTTTTAAATAGATCATCTGTCATTATGAAGGCTCTTAATGTGTATTAGTTTAGAAAGAATGAATCAAGAATGGTTTAGAGGGGTAAGCCCAAATTCACCAGAAGTGTAATTGACTCTGCATGCTAAAAGTTGTAGATGATAAAATCTATCAGTCTATTGCATCCAGGAAATTATCGGGGGAGATTATCCCTAGTCTACTATTCTCTGGGAGCTTCCAGAAATCCCCGAATTCTTTGACCTGAGGATAGCCCTACTCCTCTTATACTTCTAGTAGAGGAGAAACATAATCTACAAACAAAGAAGAAAAAAAAACATTTTATGCAATTGTAAGTTGTTTTTCTCCTTTTTGAACAGCGACATGTTTTACTTTTGGGAAAATTATCACAATTTTCCTCAAGGCCACTACTTGTTTTTTCAGGTTCCTCAAGCCTAGGAATATCTCGTTACGTCATCTTGGATATTCAACAATTAGCAAACGACCTCATACTTTATATAATTATAAATGGAAACATACTTTATATTTCATGGTTAGGCATCATGAGCATTCACTTCGGCCCTACTTAGGGGTCTAAGTAAAAAAAAAAAAAAAGACAGGTGCATAAAAAAGACAGGTGGTCCGCCTGTGGAGGGAGTTGGTAGCGGGCGCTCCTCACCTTCAAGGACATTACTCTCCCTAGCATCGCATCGATAAGGTTATAAGAACATCAGACCAATAAGCCAACATTGCCCAAGGAAATAGTTTCCAAATTTTAAAACAAATATTTGGATGGAAAAACTCATGATCCAGTAGCCTAAAACATTTTAGTGTATGACATTTTTCCAAATATTTATATTCTTTCATCAATAAGGTACTATTATATACAACTAAAACATTCTCTCTTCTTTCGGGCTTTCTAAATTCCACAATTACATTTAAACAATTCATTAACTATTTAATGTGTCTGTAAGACAAGTTCAAATCTAGGTTCTCCAATTAAAAAAAAAATTGAATAAATACAACCCATAAAAACCTAATATAACTTCATTAACTAGCCACAGAATAATATATATATATATATATATATATATATATATATATATATATATATAAAAGCCTTCTTTACAATATGAGTTTTAAAAATAATCTTCTTCATATTGGAATCCTGAACGTTATTTATTTAACGGATTTATTTAACCTAAAAAGAAAAACAAATATGAATGAACTTATGCAAACATGTATGTGGTATTTGTTTTATCACATATGAACTATTTTATTTTTTTTTAAATCGGTTATGCCTAATATTTTAACCTCAGTTTTAGAGGAACAGGGCATTAGTGAATAAAACGACAAAAATGTTTCATAATACATAAAGATGTTTATGATTTAATTTTCTTTTAATTATAAAAAAAAATGCCTTAAACAGCATTGCTATATCACACCATACAACCTCTGTACACTATCTGAGAATTCTTGTGGTAACATAGAAATACAATCAACGCTGAGGCAAGAGAAGTCTGGTAACTAAGCAACTGACAACAAAATCAGACAATTTAGTTAATCTATTTAATCAAAAGATACACTGAGGTAGAAAAATTCAAATGCAAATTTACCTAGTTATTAGTAAAATAAGATCACAATTTAAAAGATTTGTGTGGATATTCACAGATCCGATGAATTCGGAACATTCACACCTTAAGGTGTTCTTTCATTGACATTAAAAACATGCATATCTCACAAATAAGGTTCAATACATTTTAAAAGTACAACAAATTTACCCTTGTTTACATTATGGGTAAAAAACAGCTATTTTTTCTTCTTTTTTTTCTTTTTTTTTTTAAATATTTATATGTAAAGTTAGATCTTATTTAAATATTATTTTCTTATATTTTTTTCTTTCTTTTATGATTTTTTTATATAAAAAGTATACACCATAAAACACACTCACACAAATTTTATTTAACATTTAAACTTTCCTATAAATAGTAAATTATAAATTTCAACTTGTAATGTACAAATAAACTATGCTTCACTTATCAATAATTGCACACTATCTTGTCAACATCCCGGCCAAAATAACAAGAAACTATCACAAGAATTTACATGTTATAATTTTGATGGCATTTCGTTTTTCTTCCTTTTTTCCACTTTTATTGTTTTTTTGAAAATTCTTTAATCGTTGTTAAATACTGTGTTGGTAATATTTCTTCTAGATAGATAATATCTAACAAAAGTTGGCCCCCTATTAAAATTTTGGCCTACAAATTAATTAAATCAAAAAAATATATATATATATATATACATATCCACATAATAAATTTTTGAAATTGTAATGTCAAATTTGATAACATGAAAGATTTTTTTATATGCAAATGTCAACATGTTTTCTACATTTCATGTAACACCATATAGATGGAAAAAATTAGTCATATACATTTTGTGTAAGCACATGATCACTTGTCCACAAACTTTGCCACTCCTATATGAAATAAGTTTTCCTATTTTTTATTTTAATTTAAGATGAAGCCAATAAGTACAAGTCAAATGAATATATTATTTCTGTTAGCAAAAGATGCTTTCATAATTCATCTCATCCTGCAAGCTCCAAGTTTCTTTTATTATTTAAATTATTAAAGTCAACTGGTAAACAATTATTAACTTATATCTCCATAGTATAATTTTGTTGTCACTATAGACAAGTAATAGAGGAAATCATTTACTGAAGAAATTTTGCTAACAAAAAAATACTTTATTTCAGGGACTACATGTATACTGTATACTGTATATATATATATATATATATATATATATATATATATATATATATAGTATACATATATATATACACATACATATATATATATATACTCTCTCAAACACACATAGTATACTATTGCAACTTTGTGGGTACACATGATAAACACAAATTCTAATAATTAAATTTCAAGATAATTCATTTCACAAACTAACAAAAAAATTAAAAAGAGAGATAACATCAAATTAATTTTGTTGAATACCATTTTATTCTAAAGAGTAATTTAGAGATACAATTAGAAAACATATTCAGCTGAAATTAAGGGTTTCTTTTCTTATAACTCCCCGAATTTAAATTATTTATTTTTGTTTTTATTATTTAATTCATTTTTACAGAAAAAAGGATGAAGTAATTAAGTCAATAACATGTATATTATACGAGAGAAATTAAAATCAATAAATTTATGATTGCCACTTTCAACAAGTAAATTCTCAATCCACATTAAATAAATGAACTTACTTTTAAAATTATTAACAATATTAACAACCAATGAGTAATGTTGACAGCACTGTTTTTTTTTTAAAACTTAAGTGAGAATATTTTTTCATGATTAGCGTCTGCATAGTGGCACGGCATCCAATAGGTGCCGCTTCAGCATATATAGATATTCACCTGCTTCTAACAGACACATTTAATTAAATATCTTAATTTAGTCTGAAAGAAAAATATAAATTACAAACCCTAATAATTTTTCCTAGATAAAACTCATCAATTAATGTTTTCTCAATTATAACTCAATCTTTATTTTATTAAAACAAAAATATTACAATCATCAAAATGTTAATGCAATGTGAAAGACTAGAAGAGGATGGCTCAATTCTTGAGGTCAAGGACTAAATACAATTGAAATATTAGATCAACCACACTTAAAATCAATTAAACATAAATTAGAATATGTTTGGAGTCATTCAAAACGATTCAAGTAATAATTATGTGGTTAAACTCATAATAAATAAACAACATACATACAATACATAAAACTACCAACCATCATCACATTCTTCATATCACATTACATAAAGAAAAAGCATCTTCATTTGTAGCTCTAAAAAGGTGATATATTTTCATCTGTTAGAGCAAAGGCAATGTCAACAATTTCAACCACATTCACTTTAAAAAAAAAAAAAATAAATAAAAAAATAAAATTAACTAAGTTCAAAAAACAAATTTGGGAAAATCTTCAATTTATTTTAAGTTTATTTTTTTTTTTTTTAATTGAATACCTTTGTTAAAAATGAGTTACAAAAAAAGTAAGGAGCTGCATTTTAATTGTAAGCGTTTAAAACCTAAAGTTTTATCATGTAATATTTGTACTATAACTTTTAAATAATAAATACAAGATGTATAGTGAATTAATTTCCCTCTCTCTTACGTGTGTCTTTCGACACGACACTGGAGGAATAAAAAACTTTTTTTTAACGCAAGTTATTTGCATACTTTAAAAAAAAAAAAAAAATAGGAAAAAAAGCCAACTTGTTGATACACTGTCAAAAAAACAGAAACAGGAAAACAAATAGTTGAGATCTACATGTATTCAAATGTATATATAAAGTATTTAAATTAATTTATTTATTGTCAAGAGAATCTTTCTCGCTAAATGATACTCAGTATTCAGATTCATAAGCTTTTCTGGCTACACATGAATGACATGGAATATAAATTTATATATAAAAAAAAAAAAAAAAAGTATACTTTAAAACCACTCACTCCATATACTTATATCCTAATTTATGAGTCAAAGCAAGTAATATAGAAAAAACAACAGTTTTGGCACATTTTATGCTGCCCCCTTTAAGTAACAGAAGAAAATGAAAAAGTTTTAATAAAATCTAAATTCAAATTCAAGATTTAGTTTTTAATGATATTTTTATTGAGATAGATAAGAGGGGAGGCTTTTTTTCTCATTTTAAAAGAAAAACTATTCAATTTATGATCTTTAAATTTAAAATTTGTTGCTATTAATTTTATTATTACAATAAGCCATAATGAATGTAACATATCATTGACTTGCCGAATACTGGGACTCATTTTTATTGTTTGACTAAGTATTCATGAAACGGAAAATTAATAAAATATAAAACAATAAATTCTGGACAAAGGTAAAGTAATCAATAACCTGAAGGTATACACAGTAAATATGAAAACTAGCAACCAAATTAGTCAAAATTATAATTTTTGTCTCTAAACAATTTTTATAGTCATTAACTGCTTCTATACACAGTTCAAAGAATACGAATTTAACTTCAATAAGAATTGATGAGACATAATCGCAATGTGATGAGACGTGAATATAATCTAACAAATACTAAAATAGGGACTATATATCACAATAGTCTGCATTTAAACAACTAATTCATACAAAGAGATTCATTATTGTTATCTAGACAGAAGTAACAAACTAGATACATAATTTTCGAAGTTCAAAGAGAGAAGGAATAATAAGTGAGGAAAAAGTAATGTTTCACTTCATCACAAAATCAAACAGCGGTTTTCAAAATATTCCTATATATACTAAATTATTGTAGAAATAACAGGCTGATAGAAGCAGACAATATTTTCATTATATATATTGAAAGATTATTACGATTATTATTGTTTTATTTTCCTCTCTCCCACTAACAGTTAATCATAAAAAACTTGTTAACACTTCAACAAAAATGATCAAACCATATTAGTCATAATATTACCTATCAAATAAACAATTTAAAAAGAAATCCTAGAAATATCACGACTAAACACTACACTTAATAACACTTTCCAAATTTGGCAACTTCTTAAGTTAAAACACCTTATATAACAATTAAAAAGGGGAAAACAAGTTAATAATTTTCTTTTGGCATATAGTTTTATACAATAATTTACCTATTATGCAGAATTGTAATAATGCAATTTATTATTTACAGCAGGACGAGCCATATACAATATTTAATAATTAATTTTAAGTCGAACAGTTATATAATTCTAAATAAAATATTAAATTCGATATGAATACAGAATCAAGTTGAGCAAATTCATATAAAACTGCAAAGAATGAAATATCAACTTTAGTATTTATATAATACAAAATATTCTACATAATGTAATGAAAATACCAGTAGTTTAGTCTTGTTTTGTTTATTAAGCTAATGGTATTTACATTTCATTACTATTCATATGTACTATACTTTGATTACGTACAAGTAAAAAAAAAAGAAAAAAAAAAGAATATATAGTAGAAAGCCATAAGTGTGAAATATTATTGTACAAAAGCAATTTGCAAATAGATCAAATTTATGCTGATATTTTAATTCTTTTCCAAAAATCATTTAAGAAAGAATCTGAGATCCAGTTACTTTATTACATAATCCATGAAGAGAAATAATTATCAAAAAGATATAATTCCTCCAACTATCGCTGATTTCCAAAATGTAAATTCAATATGCTATAAAAATGTAAACATAAATGGCTGTTCCCCAAAAAATATTCCTTTGAAATTCTGGATATATGAAGTTAGTTTAAGTAATAAACCTAAAAGTAAAATAAAGAATAAGTATTAAAATGATAGCTGATTTTTTCAAATTATTTCATTAGTATATTTACTGTTTCAATTTTTTTTTTTTTTTTGAGCATTAAAACTTCACTAGACTCTTTAAGTATTCATAAATTCAAAAGAGGGGTACAACTATAATAAATGCAATCATTGTCCAAAATATAAAATATAATGGAAGATAATGATATTGATTCTACAGTTTTATCATAACAACAATATCTAATAAAATAAGCTCGTGTTAAATAGTCTTTGTTCCAGGAAGACCAATATTTAGACCTATTTTAAATGGTAAAAAAAAAAACATTTAATTTAGAAATAATTGGGATTATCATAAAAAGAAAGTATGTGGTAACTAAGAAAATTAGAGACAGAAATGAGGAAATTTGATACATTTCAAGAAAAAGGAAAGATGGGATTGTAGATTCAACCAGTAAGGTATTAAAATTTAACTTGGATTGAAATTAATCCATTTATTCATCACTTCAAACTGACATATTTTTGCAACAGACAAATGCAAACTAAGTGAAAATGAGTGATTAAGTATTTCATAGAATTTAGATCTTAAAACATTAAGGACACACGTACATGTAATATAAACATTGGTACAGCAACCAATTATTTTATTTATAAGCCCCATAGGTTTATTCGAAGCAAGGGTCAGATCAATATTTTAATTAGACTTTATTTTTTTTTTATTTTTTAAATTTAGGCGTTTGCCAGGATTATAAACAATGATCACACCACTATAACTTGTACAGGGGTTCAGTTATTAGTAAAACAATTTATTTTCTAGTTATTTATTATGTTAAATTATTTTATCTCTCTATTAATTATTAATTTATGCACAACACAAACAAATCAAGTATGAAAAGACCTATTTTATGTACAAATGCTGTATTTCCATAACAATTAAATATTTCTTTATTATTTTAATTCAATAGCTAATGAGCCATATTCAAAATTTATATAATCTGGGCTATTATAAAATTCTCTGCATGTCCTGTAAAAATTAACTAATTAGTTTTTTCCATCAAATAAAAGAAAAACTGAAAAAAAAGTTTGAAATCAGATCTGTAGAATAAAATATTAATATCTGTCACAAAATCCTATGGTTAGAAAAATTGATAGTAAAACTTTGGTTACAATAATTTCCAAAAAACTTAAAAATTATTTAAGTTATGAATTAATTGATAAGAAATTAAAAACTTGCAAATGAGTAACTGTATATTCATCCACTCATCACAAAGATGGTTAATATGATTTTCATTAACCCTTAGAGTGTGCATGACTGCTGTACAAATCGAGGGAGGCCATGCTCTGGGTGCGGATGATTTCTGAAGTCTTAAAGAGCCCCTGGTGCTATTGACCTGTCCAGGAGTTCTTGCTGTATTGTGAGTTATAGCCTTGAGTGTGGATGACTTGATGACGAGTTCTGTTCTTGGTTCCATCTAAGGGGTTTTAGAGGAACTAATAATTCCCATTTTTGCCATTAGAATTCATTTTGTTTCCCTTTTTAATAATCTGGCTGGAAGAAGAGCAATGGCCTTCATCTATTGGGCTGTAGCTATGTATTGGGGCTCACCCTTCTCTGTAGTTCTTTTGAACTTTCCTTCCCTTCGTCAAAATATTTTCCAAGGAATGCAACATAATATTGTACACATTTCCTTTTTTCAAACAGTACCAAGCACTACAAAATTATTAAATTAAAAATAATGTATAAAATAGAAGGATGAGAAAATAAAAGTAACACACTCGGAAAAGTATGCCGCACCCGGAGCAAGTATTTCATTTAGGGCTTATCGCACCCAGGGATCGGTAGCACAGGCCAGCACTCTAAGGGTTAATGAAAAATTGCATTGAACAATTAAATTTTTATTTAAATACTGTTAAAGCAAAATTTAAAGAATTAAGTCATAAAATAACTATTTTTTCTCAAAATTAATTGATAAATGTATCTGGGTTCAAAATTGTTTTCTCTATCAGGTCACTTCAGTAAATTAGAAAAAAAAATTTAATATCTGTCCCAGAATCCTATGATTAATATATACCATAGCTGATTGATATGAATTAAACTAAGGTTTATTCAAGTTATTTCCTGACTTTTCAAGATCACAATAAGATTCAGCCTACGTTTGCCCGTATAAGATTACGTATGTAATCTATAAAGAGAAGAGATATTATATATAATACATTATGTTTACTATTAAACGAAGACGAAAGCATTCACAAAGGTGTAATTGCCAGACTAGAATCATTCTCATATTGCACTGCCTTTTTACAACTATCAATAAGTTTTTTTTGTATTTTTTTTTTTTTTTTTTTTTTTTTTTTTATAAATAGCACTACTAATAGCTTTCAGGTTGCTGACAAAATATAGAAATGGACATGTTTAGTAAGACATACTAAAAGTAAAGATGGAACACTCAAATTTTAAAGAAGAAAAACACTACAAAAAGCAAAGATTATGATAAAGTCTCTAGCGTTTTGTAGTTATATAAAAAGATAATGATCAAAAATCGATTACCAGATGATTCAGAAGGGTGTAATTAATAAACTGATATTCAAGAAATAATTTTACTCAAATGGACCTTCATATTTTAGTACTATATATTCAGAACATAATAAGAAATACATTTATGTATTTAAATCATAAGAAAAAAATGCAATCAAATAACCTTAAAAACTTTGAAGTAAATAGCTAAGAGTCAACAAAGATTAAAAAGAAAAGTTAACACTTTCTTTTTAGACTAGCAAATTATTGGGAAACTCATAACAAGAAAGGGAAATATATTTCTATTAGTCTACAGTAAAGATAATAAAAAATAAATAAAAAAAAAAATTGTTTCATTTTTAAATAAAAAAAGGAATTATAATACTGTCAAAAATTAAAAGAACATTTTATGCCATCTAATGACTCATATATATATTTTTTATTTATATAACATGAATTAATTGTAAATGAATTTGATTCAGTTTTATAGCAGTTGGTAATACCAATATAAACTGCTTATAATTTTTTTAGGGTAATAAAACGTGATAATGAAGTTCCAATTTTTTTTTAATATTGCAAGAAAAAATATATAGCCACCTCCAAAATATACTGTATATATTCCAAACGAAGAAAAGCCAATATTATTCTTTACTTTAGAAGAAAAATGTGTAAACCTAAGTAAACCACCAAATTAAGCATTAAGATTTCATAATAAAAATTCTTCCAAGAAAATAGAGTAATAGTTGAAAAAAAAAAAAAAAAAAAAAAAAAAAACAACATTGAAGATGGCCTTTTGTTTTAAGTAAGTTCAGTGATATGAGAAAAGTAGCTATTTTGAGACAAAACTAGGTTAAAAGATTTTTAGTATTAAAAGCTCATCTATCCATGTTCAAGTAAAAATTGCCATTGAGTTTCTAATGTTTTAGCTTATACATTCTTCTAATTCTTTTAGATTAATTAATCATACATATTTTGAGTAAATATTAAAATATAATTAATATTCATGAAATAACAATCATTTTTTTCTAGGTTAGAGTCACTAGAGACGGGCAATAAAATCATTTTTCATGATAATCGACGATGAATAAAATAATATGTAACAAATCTATGTAAGGACAAGATTAGGCCACTAATAAAATATTACAACAATAACAAAATAAAAATTAAAGACAAAACAAAAACATATTATCTATCTCTCTGCTTTACAAATAAATGATATAAATTGTTCTCAAATGACCCCAGAGGCTTTATCAAAGAAAGAAGAAAGGCAATGGAAAGAGGCTTAGAAGCTGAACTAAAAACTCGAAAGCCCATGAAAACATTAATAGAATGCTCAAGTAGAAAATACTAGCTCTACTTTAGTAGCCTCAAGATTGACAAAATCTAACTGCTACATCTGAAGAAGGCAGGAACTAGAGACCAATGTGAAGGAAAAAAATGAGTTTATCACACGGAAGAGGCATTTCAGGAATCTCATAAATGCAAGATAAACTGTTTTGATACAATTCTACAGGCAGTATAGTAAATTAAACAATTTATATGAAAGTATAATTTTAAATTTAATTCTATTTTACAAAATCTTATTTTGATCTTTAATATAACCAAGTTTTCAAAATACTTGAAAATGGCAAATAAGGGTTTAAAGGACTCTCTACCTTCTTTTTAAACACATTTAAAGTCAACTAAGAACCACAGGAATACCAGCAAAAGAAATGAAAAATGTCCGACACAATTTCATGACAGTATCAATAGTAATTAAATCAAACCACTATAAACTTCAGTTTTATCTTCAATAATATTAATTGTTATAATTCAGGGCTTAGCGTCCACTTTAAAGGACGAGTTGTCTACAGGTTACCACCCTTTTCTATTCATTTAAGACAATAAAGTCTAATAGGTGAGCACTTAAAAATATAGTGATCAATCCCAGGAAGAAAAATAAGGCGGACTCTCATCAAAGATGCTATGAACAATGCCTATACTGTACAAAAGGAGAAAGATAAAATAAATGAAAACAAAACAAAAATGCTTTAGGTATAATAATTAAAAACGAATAATGAAACGTGCTCAAGGAGAAGGGTAGATACTGTAGAAATATTTGATTCATGACCTTATGGCACACTAGAAACGAGGGATGCTTAATATTATGATCTTGTTACTTCAAATTCCTGATATCTATTGACACGTTCAATACGGCGAGCTCCGTATCGTAAGGACGTACCAAGTCCTTACGGCTGGACTGAGAGCAGCATGTGGTGCTCTCCTACGCTTTCCCATAAGTGACGAGCATCGCATGGAGCTCGGGCCCATTCAGTTTCTTGTAAGTAAGTAACTAACTTAGACTTCTCCCAATCAACCATAGCCATAGCCCAAAGTGAGCCAAGATGGTGGCAGCATTGAATGTGTTAGAGCACTTTTCTAGTAATCCGAGGACAGCAAAAGTGAAATAAAAAAAAAATCACCAAGAAATAGAACTTAGGACTCTACCCTTCATTTTGATCAATCCTGCAGATAGTCTCCCAAAAATAACCCGTTTTGTTGTGAAAATCACTTAAAATTAGTAGTTATGTTATAATTAAATCAATAAGTAATGAGTCCTTATACCTACTAAAAATTATCTACAAAGAATTAATGAATTTACAACTGTTTAGCATTAATTCCTAAATTACTTCCCAGCATACAAAACACTTGGCGCAAAAATAAAAAAAAAAAAACAAATTTCTTTATTTCAGAATTCAAAATTAATGAACGAGAAAATAAATGATATTAATGAAGGTTTAATGCTCAGAAGAATAATAATTACTAAAATTCAAGGGGATAAATAGCTTATATTAGAAACTGGGAATGACCAGAAGATATGTGTGCCATGCAACAGTTCCCAGTAGTTCACTACATTTTCCAGATGACCATACTCTATGCACATAAACTTACAAATAGAGAAAACCCAATTCGAGGCTGTAATATCACAGGGCAATTTAAGAATGTAGTTGTTAAAAGTATAAACAGTTGCACCTCTATACTTTTACACACTGTCGTCATAACCTACTAAACAACCAACAAATTGGAAGATGTTAAGAAAATATTAATTTTGTCTAAATATTAAAACATATATTAACAATTTTAAAGAACAAGAAATCCATTTACAATAAAACGATCATTTTTTTTAATAATAATTTAAAAGGAGATTTATGGTAGGATAAAAGTTATCAGAAACTTCCAAAACCAATATCCATTCGATCTGGTTTAATTCTATCAAACATATGATTTGGTAAATAACTAGGCTGTGGATAGGACGAATTAGGGTAAGGTGGATAAGGGAAATTAGGACTTGGCATGTGTAAATTTGGTGTTGGTGGGTAAAACCCACCACTAGAATTTGAATAAGGAGCAGAATACTGTGAATAGGGATAAGGTATTGCAGGATTTCCTGGCATATTTACACTAGAATCAATTCTACACGCTCTATCTAAAGTATTTGGAAATAGTGATGTGTTTGACTCCATCATTGAAGCCATGGGAGGGCCCATTATATTAGGGTAACTAGATGAAGAATAATTTCCTGCAAGAGAACTAACAGAAAATGTAGAATCTGTTGCAGAACTATTTGCCAGAGAAGTAACTGAAAAATTACTATGCTGTTGTAAATATGAATTTGATGTCGTTGTATTGTATTGAGGACTAAAATGTGATGATCGAGGATAATCAGACAGGTAAGCTGAATCCTCAGAGTATTGAGACCCCATGTGCTCACTCTCTCCACTTCCAACAGTGTGCTGAGGTTCTCCGTCTGCTATATTAGGAATTTGATCAACTAAGGATTCTAAACCAGATAAACTCTTGGATGATACATCTTGATTTATCTGTTTTGGAGGGTAACGAACACCGGAATCTGAGTCTGTAGAAAAGTCATCATAATTCTGATAACTTTTTTTTGACTGAGGGCTGGAGAAATGGCAATCTTCATCTTTCTGTTGTGGACTTTTACTAACATCATCTGACATATTTGCAGGTGGTTCAAAATCAGGAGGCCCTAAAGTCGGTGATTCTGGATTGTGCTCAGAAGAAATAGCTGCACTAATTTCTGAAGACAAATCGGAATGAGTGAATGAAGGGGGTTGAGGAGACTGGTTGTAGCCATGAGTTTGCATAGGTGATTGGTGATAGTTATTTGGTAAAGGTGATTCTGAACTCTGATTGTAATGCGGAGGCTGGTACATGGGAAAATTCTGCATATTGGGTGATTGTATAGGAGGAGAAAAACAATGGTTTGGTGGATTACTATGCTCTGAATGACTAACATTCTCACTATCAACTTTAATTTTCTTTGGCCTGCCTCTTTTCTTTTTTGGTGCACCTGTTTTATCATCTATTTTTGGTTTTGGTTCTTCAGGCTTTTGCTCTCCTTCAACCTTTATTTTTTTCGGTCGTCCCCTTTTTTTTTTAGGTTGTGGAGGTTCATCATCCTTTTTAGCGGAATTACTAATATCTGTTAAACTATTCACTTTATTATAATTATATACACATTGTCCTTCTTTTCCTTCTTCTTTAATTTCAGGTTCGAAAAAATTTTTTAGTTTTGAATAAGAAAATACAAGTTCTTTATCATCTATTTCGGAGACTGCTCCATTCAAATAATCACGAAACTTTTTTAAGGCTGCATAGAAAGGAACTTTATCTGCAGCCCGAGGAAGCTGAGCACAACGTGCACTCGAAGAAGGCATGACCCACATATACTAGAACAAAAAAGACAGATAAGTAATTATTAAATAACATTATTATTAAGTGAAATAAGAATCGCGTTCAAAAAGGAGCGATTTAATGAGTTTCACTTAGGAGATAAGTGAAAATCTAAACAGGGTTATACAATTCCCATTGAAGATAACTGGTGTGCCCAATCATATTTATTAAGATCAAATTTTATTGAACCTGGCCGATCCAAATATAAGAATTATAATATGGATTATCTTACCATTCCCAGAGACAAAAACAGTTTTATTTAAATAATTACATAAAATGCTGTACCGTATTAGTGCCATCCACAAGTTCAGGCTGCCTTCCAAAACTAAAATCCTTTTTCCCCGAAAATACCTCAAATATTAACTTTCCATTAAAAACTGCTATTTTGGGTTTAAACTTTTGTAATTTTTCTAGCAGGATCTGGCTTCCTAAAAAAATACAAATAAATAAAATATACAAACACAATTAAATAAATATTCAATTACCAAATCAAAAATATTTCTAAAGCCTTAAAATTGAACAAACAGCTCCCCCAGGTCCACCATCCAAAACCATGCATCATGATTTGACCATTTTTTTCATTATATAGATTCAGGTAAATGGATGTTTTTTTAACTATGTTCAAATTAATACCCCAAATAAAAATATGACACAGTGTAAGGTATTAACCCTTTCATGACAGCACTAATAAATTGGTGGGGAGCGGCCTTGGCCCAAGAGACAGAGCACCAGTATATTGGTAGTGAGGAGCAAATGTCGCCGTTGCCTTAAATACATAAGTAAATAATAGACATGTACATAAAAATTTTAAGATGCGTCTAAATGTTTCTTAAATCATCAAATATATTTTCTCCTTACTGAGACAATTCATTTGATACCCCACATGATGGGTTTCCGAAGGAACAACAAGTACAAAACGTGCACCCCCCCCCCTTGGAAGCGGATTCAAATACAATTTTTCGATTTTTGCCTTTAATAATACCCTAATGCCTATCATCTTGCAATTCTCTAGCTTCTCGGGAAGTGCCTAATAAATTTGATGAGTGAGTGAGTCCCATAAATTCCGATTTTCCATCGCCTATATCTCAGAAACTATTTAATGTAGAATCATGAAACTTTCCAGTTTTATTCACATCTATGAGTATAATACCTGAGTAAAATTTCATAGGTTTATCTTTTACTGGTTCAAAGATATGAGAGGGTAAAAATCGGCTCTAATACTTCCTGTAATATACACACAGTGTGTGTAGGCCCGAACTTGGCCTGGGGCACTATGATGCGACTAGATAAAGATCTTCTAAGTATGTTTTATATGAGCACTTTTCTCAAGCCTCTGGAAGTCTAAAAAAGTATGACCCGTCTAAGATCATATAAAAAAGTTTTTGAAAACTTTTCAAAGGCCGGCTGTTTTTCAAGCAGTACATTCTGAGAAAGAAAAGTCAATACGGTGTAGGTTTGCATTGTGTGAGTGTTTGACTGCCGTTCTTATGTTCACTAAAGCCATCCAGGACAGTGTCACAAAATCATGTAGACTAAGAACACACATCCCTTTCCATCCCAAACCTCAGCTTCCAGACCACATCCAGGACCTTCTAACCGCCAAGCGCCGAGCAAGAGCTCTCTGGCAGAGAACCCGCTATCCCTCTCACCGTACCTCCTTCAACAAACTCTGTCGAATTTTAAAACAGGCCCTTTCCGAATACCGATCAAAATCCTTCAATGATTATCTTCAAACCCTATCCACAAAAGATAATTCCCTCTGGACTGCTACCCGTAAAATCCTAAAATTTCATACCGTTCCTCATCCTCTCCAACGCAGTGACGGCAGCTGGGCAAGGAGCGATGAAGACAAGGCCGAAGTTTTTGCCGCACATCTCGAATCCACTTTTTCTCCGCACCCAAATACAAATCCTATTCACGACCAGCTGGTTCACGACTACCTTGACCACCCTCTTCCCCTCTCCCCTCCTCCCAAAGCTTTTCATCCTACAGATTTAAAATACATCATTAAGCATCTCCCCAGAAAATCCCCTGGGTACGACCTTATTACATCCCTCATCCTAAAAAACTTACCCCAGAAAGCCATAATCTTCCTTACCTACATCTTCAATTCAATCCTAAGAACTACTCATTTCCCCAAACCATGGAAACACTCAATAATAATTCTTATCCCAAAACCCCAAAAACCTCCAAATACACCATCCTCCTATCGCCCTATAAGCTTACTCCCAATCATGTCCAAAATTTTTGAAAACTTTTCCTGAAGAGAATCCTTCCCATCGTTACATCCTCCAATTCCATTCCTGACCACCAGTTCGGTTTCCGCTCCCGGCACTCCACCATCCAACAATGCTTTAGTGTTATTGACACAATATCCTACGCGCTTGAATGTAAAAACTACTGCACGAGTGCCTTCCTCGACGTCGCCAAAGCGTTCGATCGGGTTTGGCACCCGGGGTTGTTATACAAAGTAAAGCGTATTTTACCTCACACATACTACCTCATCCTTCAATCCTACCTCTCGAATCGTTCCTTTCAAGCAAGGTCTGGTACTACCTTGTCCTCCTCTCGACCCATATCCTCAGGCGTCCCACAAGGCAGCATCCTAGGTCCTGTCCTTTACCTCCTGTACACGGCAGATATCCCCACTCATCCGACTACCCACATTACGACCTACGCCGATGATACAGCCTTCTTTTCCTCTTCCCCTGATCCCTCTACAGCTTCCCAGCAACTACAGGAGCACCTTGAGTCTGTCGAGAAATGGTGCAACTTGTGGAAAATTAAAGTGAACCCCGAAAAATGCTTTCAAGTTACATTCACTCTTAATAGGAGCGCCTGCCCTCCTGTATTCATTTGCAGACGTCAACTCCCTGCATCGAATGAAGTACGTTACCTGGGACTTCTACTAGACAGCAGACTCACATGGTACCCACACACACGACTGAAAAGACTAGAGCTGAACAGGAGATATGGACTCCTACGACGACTACTTGGACCTACTTCAAAGCTTACGACACAAAACAAACTTACTATTTACAAAACTATAATCAGATCTATCTGGACTTACGGGCTCGAATTATGGGGAACAGCAAAACACTCAAACATACAACGAATACAAGCATTCCAATCCAAAGTCCTTCGTAGAATAGTCAATGCTCCCTTTTATGTCTCCAACAAAACCCTACACAACGACCTTAATATTCCTTTCGTAAACGTCCTCGCCAAATCCCGCTTCCTGACGTTTCATTCCAAATTGTCATCCCACCCAAATCCTAGAGGTCAATCCCTTTCCACTCAGATCCACCCTAAAGACCTTCCCAGGAGGCTTAAGAGACTTTGGCCCCGTGACCAGCTACGATGACAGCAGTCAAAAACAGCACAGATTGTTTTAATATATTAGGAAGTGCCGATAATGTTTGGCTCCTTCCATATACTATTCATTGACATGTATACTTAGACCAGCACAATTAATTATTGTACTTATAATTGTACAGATTTTAAATAAACATGAAAACAAAAAAAAAAAAAAATTGCTAAGGAAATAATTTTATAAATAAGTTATGAACAGCATAATAGCATGGAATGTAAAATGAATATTGGATCGTTTTGAGACGAATAGTGGAGTCTGAGGGCAGAGGCAGGACTGTCCAACAAGGGGAGTAGGGGAGCATACAGTGGCGGAGACACCGATCAGGCCCATTTTTTTTCTGATGATTCTAGTCCAGTCACCTAAGACAAAAAAAAGTCCGACTCGCAGGAACTGCGTCATCTTAGCGCGGTTCCAGTTCATTTTTTTTTATTTTTATTTTATTTATTTATTTTTTTCACGGCTCATCTACATGTAGGTCATTAGCGCCGACATCCAGGGTGTAGCGAGGAATTTCACCAGCGAGCCGTGGGATGATAAAATTCCTGCCGGAGGTTGGGAATCGAACCCACCATCTCCCGCTTATGAATCCAAGGCGCTAGCCATTAGACCACGGGAGACCCTAGTTCCTGTTCATATCTCTATTCTCATTTGAAAAGCATAGAATAGAAACAGATAGTATTTTCCTCGGCCTTTGTTCAAAGGGTTTTATAGCTATACCTGGGGTCAGGTCCGCAAGACCCTAGAATCCTCTTCTACCGATACTTCATTTCATACGTTTCAATGAATTGGAAAATATCAAAAATGTTCACACATTCCTGTGTTCTTTTACTATAGTAATAATTCTACAGATAAAATCAATTAAAAAATAAAATAAAAAAACCAACAGCATAAAGGCAATTGAAAATATTCAAAAGACGTCATCGAATCTTTTTCTCTTGGCAAGCTATATTTCTAACAATGAATTGTTTTTCTTATTGTGCCTAATCTGTTTTATTGTAAAATACATTATCCAACTATAAGCAATTAAAAAATAACAAGGAATAAAAACAGACAAAAAGAACAGTTCGAATAAGCAAAATCAATTACTTTAATGTTTTAAGCACTTATTTCTCCGATTGACATCGCCTAATCAAAATTTTCATCAGAACCTTTTTTGTAGAGCATTTAGTAAGCTTTCTAATGGTATTCGTTCGTTTACCAAGATTCTCAACCTTTTTTGAGATATTAAGGAAAATATACGAAGTTCCCAAAACTTTTCATGTCTGTTCATAAAATATTTTATTCTAACCCTTCCTTAACTCCAAACGTAACATAACTTTCAACATATTAGTTTTAATGAAAGTAGAACATGCAGATAATGTTTCAACTGAATCCCGTGGTTCTAAGTACCCAAACCAAAAACGGTATTCAAAAACTATTTTTCCAATTTTCTCGAAAACGGTTAAAGCTATCGCCTTGAAAATGCTTTCATTCGTTTTCCTAGCCCAAGAAGCCTATAGAAAGAGTACTTACAAGCTTATGAACTCAAAAGCGTAAGCGTTACGATTTTTTCTGCGCGAATTTCGCCCCAAACGCCATCTTCCAGTGGGCAGATTTTGCTGGTTAACGAACTTGACCTTTCAAATTGGACGACGGATTTTTGTACCAAATTTCATCAAAATGGGACCATCAGGGAAGCCAGAAATGAACGAACAGACGAATATATATATATATATATATATATATATATATATATATATATATATATATATAAATAAATATATACATATATATATATATATATATATATATATATATATATATATATACAAATTTGAACCACCGTTATTTTCGGACTCTAGGGGTTCAGAAACGCGAAATTTTCTTGTCGGCACTTCCGGATTGTTTCATTGTATCAACCTTATAAGCGGGGTTCCTCCCTATGGGGGAGGGAGGAACCGCGCTAAAAGGGGCAAACATCGCAAAAAAACGCATAACGCTGATTTTTTGGGGAGTTGTTCGGGGACACCCCAGTAGTGTGTACCGAATTTGTCAGCTTCAAAAGACCTGCACAACAGTCAAAAACATTAAAATTTTTGGACATTTTTTTGTTTTTTGCTTATAGGTCCTAAACCGTGCATCCTACAACAATTTGTATTTTTTGCTTTTTAAAAATAGATAAAATTTAAAAACTTGTGGTGCTAAAACAAACTTTTTAGGTAGAATAACTTCCGAGATACAGCTGCTCAAAGTTTGGCTACTTTTCCCAAAAAGTGCAAAATTTAACTATCAGATGTGTTTGGAGGGATATGTAGGCCGGAATAACCATCTTACAAAATACTTCTGAGAATGAAAGTTATAGTAAATTTTATTAGCTACAATTGAAGCGCAATTGGAAGTCTATAGGCCCAGTGGGTGTCTAGTTATCTTTAAAACCAAACAACGTCCATGTTGGGACTGGCTGAGCCTGGCAGTAACACGAACCATTACAGACCGTTTCAAACATTTTTCCTAAGTATTATAACTTTTTGAGTGGACTGGGGGGTTGAGGACGGGGCAGATGGGGGGGGGGGGGTTAGGTAGTAGTGGTGAAATGGAGGGGGGGGGTCAAAAACCCGACCATAACTAGTGACGTCGGGTCCCCTGTAAGCCATATTTTAAAGTGATTGGTCTGGGTAATATAATTTAAAAAAATAATTATGAACAGTAATAGTTATTGAAATACTTGTCGTTTATTAAAATAATACAATACTTATCAAAATTTACATCAAAATTTCTTTAAAGAGAATAGTACTGAATTGAAGTTGAAGATGTGAAAATGAGAACGTTTACAAAATTATTTTTTTTTTTTAGTTTTTATTTAATAAGGAAAAATCAGAAAAACTTATATGAATTGGGAACAAGTGAACAATGTTCGTTGCACACACCTTTGCTACATGTGTCCCAAAATGAAGAATATTTATTGTCTTTAGGGAAAGGTCAACAAGTATACCTTTTCGTTTTCTTTCTGCTTCATTCTCCTGCATTATCTTTACTTGTCCATACATCTCTGAATCTATTGTTTGAGAGGCCTAGGTAGAAAAAGAATTTTCGACCAAGAGATACCATACATCTTGACTAATTAATGACCTAAGCCTTTTTAAAAAGCTTTTCTTCCCATCTCCTTTCCAGAATCCAGTAATGCTTTTGTAAACAACACAGGCATTTCTAGCGCTGAGATTGATTAAAAGAAAGAATGTAGCCTAAGCCCATCTCTTGGTGCGTCGCCCAACATTATATTTCACACACATTTGGTTATTTGTGGCTATTCCTCCTTTTGAAGATTTTCACCCAAGGATTTATTGATATCTAAGACAAACTCAATCATCGTCAAAATGCTAGGAGATAACAATGGAAGTGGCAGACAATTAGAAATAATTAAATGGTAAAGATCAAATAAACAAATACATTTGTATAAGGCAAGTAATTAAATGTTAAAGATACAAAGAGTTGATAATAATAAGTTTAAAATAGTGCAGTAATTACATCGATAGTGGAACCGCAATATTATTGAGTGGCCTGTTGCAATTAATAATACCACTGTTTGATATTTTTGACCCCTCCCCTCCAAATTTACCACTACCCCATACTATTCGCCTGGCTCAGCCAGTCCAAACTAGGACGTTGTTAGGTTTTTTAACATAACTAGTCATCCTCTGGGCCTATAGACTGCATTACTTGCAATTAATATAAGCCTCAAGTTTTTCTGATTTTTCTTTAGGAAATAAAAATACATAAATTTTTATTTTGTAAACGTTCTCATTTTCACGGGGGCGAGGTTAGCTCAGTGGTAGAGCACTGGACTAATAAGCTGGAGGCCTGAGTTCAAATCCCGAGCAAGCACTAAAAATTTTTTCTTCTAGTGTCTTTGTTCATGGGTTGAATTCGGCCTCCCTGACCGTCCCTAGGCCAACCCAGCCTTTAATTAATTTAATAATGGGTACCTTGGGTGCTAATGACTCTAGGCAATCAAAGCAGCCAAGGGGAAAATCAGGCGGCCAGAGCATAGTACTGACCACACTATCTCCCTAGTGTGCCGTATGGTCATGAATCAGATACCTCTATAGTATCTGCCCCTCAGGGCCCTCGTGGCCTGTGACGGGATTGATTTATTTTTCTCATTTTCACATCTTCAACTTCAATTCAGTACTATCCTTCTTAAAGAAATTTTGGTGTAAATTTTTATAAGTATTGTATTGTTTAAATAAACGACAAGTATTTCAATAACTATTACTGTTCATAATTATTTTTAAAAATTACATTACCTAAAACAATCAATTTAAAATATGGCTCTCAGGGGACCCGACGCCAGTAGTTACGGTCGGGTTTTTGACACCCCCCCCCCCCATTTCACCACTACCACATCCACCCCCCTCCCATCTGCCCCTTCCTCTACCCCCCAGTCCAATCAAAAAGTTATAAAACTGAGGAAAAATGTTTGAAACGGTCTGTAATGGTTCGTGCTACTGCCTGGCTCAGCCAGTCCCAAGAAGGACGTTGTTTGGTTTTTAAAGATAACTAGACACCCACTGGGCCTATAGACTTCCAATTGCGCATCAATTGTAGCTAATAAAATTTACTATAACTTTCATTCTCAGAAGTATTTTGTAAGATGGTTATTCTGCCCTACATATCCCTCCAAACACACCTGATAGTTAAATTTTGCACTTTTTGGGAAAAGGAGCCAAATTTGAACAGCTGTATCTCGGAAGTTATTCTACCTACAAAGTTTGTTTTAGCACCACAAGTTTTTAAATTTTATCTACTTTTAAAAAGCAAAGAATACAAATTGTTGTAGGATGCACAGCTTAGAACCTATAAGCAAAAAAACAAAATGATGTCCAAAAATTTTAATGTTTTTCGACTGTTGCGCAGTTAGCACAAGTCTTTCAAAGCTGACAAATTGGGTACACACTACTGGGGTGGTCCCGAACAACACCCCAAAAAATCAGTGTTACGTGTTTTTTTGCGACCTCGATGTCTTAGGTGACTGGACTATTCTGCGTCGAAAAATAGTCAAAACGTGTCTGAATGTTTTGTCCAATGGGCCTTAGTAGCTGAGAAATAAAATAAATAAGGTTGAAAATTCTTCATTTTATATCTCGAGTTTGGGAAATGATATTGATAAGATTCTTTCACCAATTCATTTGTTTCAGGTTGTAGAGTAAAGGAAAAATAATAATTAATATTTTGTCCAGTAAATTTCAAAAAATATGTTTTGTTTCCATGTAACCTAGCATTATACGTTTTTTTCACACCAATAATAGCAGATTTAAAATCTGTACCCCAAGAGACTCTAATGTGGTAAATATCATCAAAAACAAAACAAAAACAATTTTTCCAGTCCGGAGGAGTCTAAAAATGTGCAAGCGGAAAATGTACGTGACGTTTTGAAATTCAATATCTTGCTGTGAAATAATCCAATTTTTACATCCTAGGGCTCTTTGGGAAGAAGATAGCCTCATTTTTATAAGCACAGAAATTACTATTGTATTATCTCAGAAGGAAGAAATGGTTCTCAAAATATAATTTATACTGATTGATTTCAAAACATGTAGAAACACCCCGATTGGAAGAAAACGTGTAACATTGGAGCATTTATCGACCCTCCAAATTTGGTATGAATCAGTTAAGTTAATACAGTCGTATTTTTTTAATCTCTAACAAAATTTTATGGGTCTAGCCTCAGTGAAATTTCTCTTACACATTTTTAGACTCTTCCGGACTGTAATTTTTTTTTTTTTATGATATTAGCACATTGGGGTTTTTGGGGTGCAGTTATTAAATATGCTATTAATGGGTTGAATCAGAAAAAATGACCATTTGCTTTGTGTTTGAACTTTGCATCGTAATCCCTCTCTTATTTACTAAGAGGGGCTAAGAATTGTGATAAGAAGTTCATGTTTGATCCCTTCTGAATCATTTGGTAACCAGCATGCCCTCTATCTGGGCTCAGTCCCCTTTGTTCACAATGGCACTACAGTAAGTTTTCAGCAACTGAAGGCATTCGTTTACTGGTTGAATTTGAGGATGAAGTCTCTGAAATGAAAGGACAATGAGAAGTTAGTTCCAAAAATTTAATAAAGGTGATTTGAGCCTTGAAAAGAAATCCGTATCAGGGCGTGTTTCAGCAGTCAACCAGAACGCCCTGCGCACTGCTATTGAAGCCGATCCTACAAAAAGAAATTCTAAGAGGTTATATTCAGTACAACTGCTGAGAATTTACGATTTTTTGGTTCAGCGGTATCCAGGTTTAGAAACAGGAAACAAGTCTTGTTCCAACAAGATAATGCCAGACCCCACACCTCTCGCCTTACAAACCAAAAACTACCCGATTTGGATGGAATCGAGCTTCTCCCTCACCGAGCATGTAGTCCAGACCTAGCACCTGTTCAGATCAATGGCTCATTTCCTTCAAGAAAAAACATTCAACAACTTGAATGAAGTTGAAAATGGCGTTCGTGAGTTCTTCGATTCTATGTCCAAAGAGTGGTACCATCAAGGATTTCAACAGCTGGCTTCCAGAAGGCCACAAACCATAGAACACAGTGGTATATATTTTGATTATTAAAAACCTTGTAAGTAGAAGAAAACTAAACTCTGATTTTTACCTATAAAACGGACATTTTTTTTGACTCACCCCATTATTATTGGTGTGAAAAAATTTATAATGCTAGGTTACTTGAAAACTTAACATATTTTTAAATTTACTTGACAAAATATAAATTATTCTTTCTTTTTTTACCAACATCTGGGCCATTAGCGCCGACATCCACGGTCCAACGAGGAATTTTCTCAACAAGCCGTGAGATGAGAAAATTCCTGCCGCCAGTAGGACTTGAATCCACTATCTCCTGCATGAGAATCTAAGGTATTAGCCACTAGACCACGCGGAGACCCTATAAATTATTATTTATCGATTGTATTTTTCCTTTACTCTACTCTCTAAAACAAATGAATTCGTGAAAGAATCATGTCAATATCATTTTGTATGCTTGAGATGTAAAATGAAGCATTTTAAAGCTATTTTATTTTATTTCTCAGCTCTTAAGGCCCGTTGGATGAAATGCTCGGACACGTTTCAACTATTATTCGGTTCAGAATCATCAGAAGAAAAAAATGGCTCTCATCGGTGACCCCACCACAATATATACTCTCCTTATGAGTGGATAACAGGTGCATGGAAAATACGGACACAAAAAAGTTAATTTGAATGAGTCAGGTCTTCAAAAAGCCAGGACTAATTAATGTCATAGTGATCTAAGTTTAGGATGTGTATGTTCATTTATTGGCTTACAAAGATAATTGAATCCTCATTTTATTGAACTCAATGTTAGTATTTTCCTTCCCCAGTAAGAAATAAAGAAAATTATATAATCGGTTTTATAGTAAAAGTATTAATTTCATTTTTTATAATAATAAAAAAAAAGAAAAAAAAAAGTTAATATGTTTTCTCTAAATGGATGTTAAAAAATTTAATTAATTAAAATTTTTTCTCGCAAGACGTTCAAGTTATTAGATTGACAGCATCAGATAGACCCAACATGCTTTTAGTAGCATACTAATGTCATTGCATTACTGACACCAATATTTTTCATCCTACTTCGAAATAAAGTTCTCTAGGTGGTGTAATGTATTATTACAGTTTGATTTAAATCCAATTTGATATATTTAAATAAAACAAATGAAGCAAATATAGAATTTACATTATTAAAATTATTTATCCTCCATGTAATAGCAGAAAGGCAATGCAAGTAAAGAACATGAATGACATTAATTCCACTTGATTAAATCATTTTTGCTAACATCTTTTATAGTTTTATTACTAGTGCTTCAGCTGCATATTTCAAATCATGAATTTAGATAACTTCCATGGCATAAAAATTATATGTTACAGAAGTCAGACTGATTTAATTTGAGAGTAGCCTCTCAAAAGATGGAAATAAGGCCTTAAAATATATATATTTTTTTAAACGGTGTATCAAAAATTGGGCTATTAACACTGGACTATCTACAGGTTGCCACCCATTTATAAAGCCAACAGCACGTGAATGGTCACTCATTCAAGAACTGGTTATGCCCGACGTTGCTTAACTTGGGTGATCAACAGGGACGGGTGCATTCAACATGGCTATGGCTGTTTGCGCCTTAAAATATTATTTCAGAATTTAATAGATAAATTCGGAGTAATGAAACTGTAGTATTCTACTTTACATTACAAGAATAATTTTATTATAATCATTCACAGAAAAAAAAATTTGGAGACAAATTTTAAAATAATAAATACCTTCTTTAATTTCTTTTCTTGTTAAATCGGCACTACCTTTTGTAGCCCGTTCAACCATATTTGTAAAACCAATTCCAACCTTCAGTAACTTATAATCGTCATCTGCAGTCATTGGTTCAGGTGTTAGGCCAGACAAATAAAGACATTTCCCTAAAATAAAAATATTTGAAAAGGCAAAGTAATTTAACAGAACAAATAATTAACAATAATATCATAAATGAGTTAAGAGCTAAGGGAACATTAACCCTTATGTAGCTAAGAGCTGGGCGGCCGAAAGTGCTTTAGCAGTGCAGTGGTCAGCTGCCAGGAATACTCCCCATGCTAGGGGATCAAGGCCACACCCATACACATCTTCGTTCTGCCGTTCCTGACCTTATTTTAATTCTCGCCTGAATTGAAGTACATTGAGAAATGTTTTTGTATTGTTGGCTCAAAAATCGCTCTATTTTTTAATTCAATGCATTAAAATGATAAATAACTAATATTCTTCTTACAATATTAGTAAATAAATAATAAATTTAAAAAAAAGTCATCCACTTTTTAGACAATGGCCACCACTGATGAGTTAGAATTTGTTTTCATGTATTTATCACTTTCTTTTCATATTGCAAATTAATGAAATGGTAAAATACATTATAATCTATACACTTTAGGCTAAATTAACTTAATACTTTACTAATATTTATTATTCTAATTAAATCTATTAACTTTACTATGATCCTATTATTTATAACTGAAATAATTAACTATATACAAAACTGAAAAATAGAACTAAAGAAGCAATAACATTTTTTTAACATGGAAAAGGCTAAAAGTAAAGTGGTCATGCCCACTGTTGGGACACGGGTGGTCATGTTACGCACTTAGTGTGCCATTGTGTTTATTTTCGTGTTATTGTGTTTTAAATGTCTATTTACTTATGTTTATCTTTACTATTATGTTATTTATTGTATTTAAGTCATTATTGTAGACAGATATATAACTTCTTTTATTTTTAAAAAATTATTTACTTTACAACAGGACTGACAATTTTAATGTGTATAAACATTAATGTCTGAAACAAGCTTTAAAAAAACTTAACATTAAAAGATATTTAAATAGAAATAGAGATATACATGGTAATTAAATGCAAAGAATGTAATTCTTACGATCTATTCAGACAAATCAGTGTCCTGTCCATCATGTTTTTTACATGTAAATTTATTACATGCATGACACGTTATTTTAGTGTTTATACTTTTTTGTCATCCACAAACATGACAACGCCCTTTCTTTTTTTTCAGAGGTGGTTCTTCCATTGTTCATTCTTGACTCCTTGGGAATTTTCTTAACAAAAATTGTTTTGTATCGGAAGGAAATGACGGAATGCTTGCTCTGGACTGAAAATGACTGAAGGCCATGGGGTTTACCGGCAATTTCTTACAAGACGAAATGCTGGCTATGGCGCACTCCATGCGCCAGCATGACTGCTGGAGGGTTAATAACACCCCAGGAACCTGATAGATGAAACAGAAGTCGGAGCAAAATAATCCACTTGGAGGTTGCGGAGGGAAAACAACAAAAAGTCTCTTGTGAGTTATCTTCGTACATAGCTTTGAGAGAATGGGCACTGATTCATGAGATAACACGTCAAGAGCTTGAAGGGGCCATCTCCTCCTTGCGAGATAACTTGTACAGAGCTTGGAAAAGGTTAAAAAATCTCCTCCCACTAATAATGTGGCTTCTGGAGATGTCTCATTCTTGTCTTTGCACCATTTGCAGACTGGTGCTGACCACATCATCATAACATACATATGTTTTTTCAGGGTACAGTAGCACGAGACAGTTGCTACTCTTCCTCAAATATCTTCTGCCAATACTCAGAAAAATCTCCTTCTTGCCTAAATTGCTAAGGTCTATGACGGACTCCGTGTGGGTGATTTTCTGCTCTTCCAAAGTTTGCCAAACTTTCTTTTCGCTCTTGCTACTATTGCCCCTTTAGCACAGGCCATTGATAAGCCAACAAATGGCAGTGGGCCTATAGGTGCTATTTCCGAACCTAGTCCCGCCAACCTGTCTGCCTTCTCGTTGCCTAGGATACATCGATGACCTGGTACCCAAGAGATGACAACCTTATTGTTTTGGGCTAACTCATTTATCTTTGCTTAACACTCCTCCAGAATTTTCGAGTTGCTCACTAGTACTCTTGGCTACACTAGTAGTCTCTTGGCTCACTAGTACCTTACTAGCTGCCTGGTTGTCAGTTAGAATATTAATCTTCTTCCGACAAACCCCCTTCTCATTCAGTCAATTGGCTACAGCTAGAATGGCATAGATCTCTGCCTGAAATACTGTTGGGGTTTTACCAAGGGAAACCTGTAAAAGTGTAAGGCACACATAAGATTCTTGATTGTAAGGCACACAAGGGGGGTGGAGACGTCAGCAGTATGTTCCTGCTGCCTGATTTTCCTCTTTGCAGGTACCCATTAAAGGCTGGGTGGGCATGGGGAAAGTTTGGGACCTCAATTCGGATGCTCTGACAACACTAGAAGATAAAATCTTTATGAAAATATAGAAATATGGCAAATAGATTGTTTCTTAGTCAAGCGTTCACAGAATTGTTATTGTCTATGCTCTGGTCTTAAAGTTGTAAATTAAATTCCATTTCCCCCCATATCTCCTGTTGCTGAAGAAAAGAGATTTTATAACCAAAACAACAAAAATAGTTATCATAATAATAGGTTAATTTATAAATGTTATCAGGAGGGTTGTTAGAAATAGGCAATCAAATTTTTATTTTACTAAACCCTTTATGAGCAGAGCAATGGGGGGGCTCGAATTTATGTGGAAGGCCGACCCGTGGAGCCCATTTTCCCGCAAGGCCAACCAAACCCTGTCCGCCCTAACGCTGCCTCTTATATTCATCTCCTAATTCGGCGAATGCCCCTTCCCTTTTTTTAGGCTGGAATGGAGGCAGAAGATTGTTTTTCATAATTGTTTAGAAATCCCTGCTTTATTATTTGAAAACTTAAAATATATGTAGACAATTTGTGTGTGTGTGTGTGTGTGTGTGTGTATATGTATATATATATATATATATATATATATATATATATATATATATATATATATATATATATAGGGAGCGAGGTAAGCTCAGTGGTAGAGCACTGGACTAATAAGCTGGAGGCCTGAGTTCAAATCCCGAGCAAGCACTAAAGATTTTTTCTTCTAGTGTCTTCGTTCACCAATTGAATTCGGCCTCCCTGACCATCCCTAGGCCAACCCAGCCTTTAATTAGTTTAATAATGGGTACCTTGGTTGGTGCTAATGACTCTAGCAGTCGAAGCAGCCAAGGGGAAAATCAAGTGGCCGGAGCATAGTACTGACCACACTATCTCCCTAGTGCGCCGTATGGTCATGAATCAGATACCTCTATAGTATCTGCCCCTCAGGGCCCTCATGGCCTGTTACGGGACTGATTTTTATATATATATATATATATATATATATATATATATATATATATTTGGTGCAGAAATATTACACAGTCTAATTACTAAAGTGGATAGTTACGAAATCTAATAATGTAATATACATCACAATGCTAATAAAAATAGTTCGCATGACTAGAAACCCTAAAAAAAGAGAAGATATAATTTTAAATTTAAAAAAAAAAAAAAAAAAAAAAAAAAAAACAGGAAAACTATTCGGGCATTTATTGAAATAAAATAAGTAGTAAAAAGAACAAATTAGTAGCATTACATTATCGCAAGGCTAAGGTAATATATTAAGAGAAGATTCAGTAAATACAATGAGAGAGAAGCTGACTCAAGGAGGGGTGGATATATGTACATCGGCTTGGCCTTCAGAGAAAGTCCCTGGGGCACAGATAAATACGGGCATGGCGTTGAGGAAAAGTACTTACGGTGTGGATATATACAAGTGTTGCACTCTTAAGGTTAAGTTATAAAACAATATTACAGATATTTTCTCTCATTTTCATAATTTATTCAAATATATTCTTCTTTTATTACACAAGGTACACTTTAAAATAAGATGAATCAACTTTGTTGTGGATATTCATTAATAAATAAAATAGAAATAGCTCAATACAGTATTTTCTTAGATTTTCTTAAAATATTTATTTATAATTATACTAACTCGTAATTTTCTCCTATTTCTTCACAGTATTCATTATGACCACAAAATATAATGAATGAACAACCGCCTTTATTAGGTGAAGAGACATAAATATGAGAAAGAAGATTTTTTATCAATGAGTACTCACAAAAATGGTTCCCAGGACCTGCATAATGATGGCCCTTATAGGCAGCAAAAAGCCCAGGATTAATTCCAATCTGAAATAAAAAACGTTTAGAAGAATAAAGACATTTAAAATTAATTAAAAAATTCTTTTTGGGTCATATTTGTAATCAATCATTTATATTCTAAGATATTACTGATGCAACAGATCAGGTATTCATTAAATATTTCATACAAATAATAAAACTTGCTTAGTTTAGTAAAAATTGTAAGGCTCCGTCATTTTTACCAAAAAGTTTCTTTTTACATAAGGTCTTATATGTTTTTTTATCAATATTTATTTTTATAAATATTTCCATGATCATTTGCCCTATAATGTAATTTAAATTAAGCTTTTCTCTTAAATAAAAACCTGGTTAACAACACCTCTTTGTTTACTAATATATAATATACCAAAGATGTCAGTTTATGCGAAGTACAAGTCCTGGGCAAAATTTTCTAGCTTGAAATTAATGATTATATCTATAAAATCTAACAATTAGAATATAAAAGATATTTTAATACAGCTTGCCTCGATTATGTCAAATCTCAAAACATTAATATTGCCAGAGATACCAGCGGTCTGCCAAAAGCAGCTGGTATTAAAATAAACAATGTTTCTGAGAGTCATCTCCTTCCCTCTTGATCATCCATCAAATAGCTTCTTCTGGTGCTTTACGCTTTACTTCATAATTACTTGGAGGAGAATCATGCCATTAATAATAAATTTATATTAGAGTACACCTATTAAAAATTAAAGGAACTGCCGAAAGTCAACAATTTTAAAGAATAACAGAGGATGCACAAATAACAAATGCAATAGGCCTACTGAAATAATTCACACTTATTGCTCTGGGATCAAGGCCTACACATTTATATTATAAATAGAAACACTTCATATTAAAAAATAAATAAAATGATAAAACTACTGCTCCTGGGAGCCACATGGTAGCAGGGTGATGAGTTTATCAATTACTGCCGAGGAGATGCTGGTTTGAATCAAACATCAAGCATGCAAGATGAGGGTTGACATTTTTCAGCAGTCTCACTGAAAAAAGTTTCTACAGATATTTTTAGAAATAGGGACAAACAATACAGTCACTACCATAACCTAGCCATGGAATTCAAATGCACCATAAAACAAAAAAAAAAAAATACTAGTTTTGGGATTAATTCAGCCCAAAAGTATAAATACAGATAGGATAGTAAAAACACTGAGATAGCAATGTGTCACTAGGACGTAGATTGTTACTAATTCATTTATAAAAAAAAAAAAAAATGTGCATTGGGAATTAAATAGTTTGTGGAATGAGAGATTTAGAGGCACAAGGAAGCAGTTAAAAACTAAAATCTATTGATATATATCTGAAATTCAACAAGATATGATGACAAAAGCTACTAGACCGTTAATAAAGCTCTTTGAGACAATTCATCAAATTAGTACATTTAATGGAACATAAAGATGTCACTAGTAAGATTGTGAAGCTTCTATTGAACTGAATTCATAATTTTGTTAATAGAATATAAAAAGTCCGTCTCGCAGGAACTGCAGCATCTTAGCGTGGTTCCGTTTATGTCCCTAGTGCCATTTGATAAGCTTAGAAAAGAAATAAACTTTTTTTTTTTTTATATATCTCGTGAAAATTGTCAAAATCCTCTCGAACATCTCGAATAAAAGTGATATTAAGGCGTCAGGGACACCGACAGTAGCTAACTTTTACACAGAAGCGGAAATTACAGAATCTGGCTCTCATTCTAAAGCAAAGCTCTATAAATCAATACAAAATATGCCTAATAAAGCCTTTCTAGAGGATACAGAAGCATGGGCGTATATGGGGGGGCTGCAGCCCCTCCCGAAATTTTGAATTGATGATAAAAACTTCTCGTAAAACCCTTAAAAATAAATTAAATAAGATCACTTAGTTCATAAAACATAATTTATTTTACGTTTAATAGCGTTTTAGTTGCCTAAAACTATTCCAAGCTCTAAGTATTTAGTATTCCATACCCTGGAAATGGTCTCAGCCCCCCCCCCCCCCCGAAATTGTTTTTATATACGCCCATGTACAGAAGGATCAAGAAGAAGTACACAAGATTGAGTAGAATACCCTGCCTAATATAGCCTATATAGAATAACATGCCGAATAAAACCTATCTAGTAAATACACAAGGACAAATAAAAGTCTTGACGAATAACAAGTCAAGAAAAAAACCTTTATTTAACAAAATAAAACAAAGTTTAGTTGCCCAACTACAATAGAATAATATACCTAATTAAGTCTATGGAGTAGACACAAATGGACCAAAAACAAGTCTTGTGGAATATTGTTTTTTTTTTTATAATTAAATACTTTTTATCAATATTTAGTATATAACCTTTGTTGAAAACTATTGATTGCTAATTGATGAATCGGTTTACAACTAAGTAGTCTTTATGAATATTTAGTATATAACCTTATGTTTGGATCTGAGTTTTTGGGGTGCTCTCCGCCTAGGCTTTGTATTTGTGTCGGCAGATACCTGGGGTATATTTACAGCTCTTGAGGATTAACTCTTAGCAGGTAAATTTCCTGCGGCCCCCTGGTTTCTACGGGCATTGAACCGCCATATTCGCTCATAGTATCTAACCGTTGTGAAGTTTATTTTTTGAATTTTGGACTTAATATAGATATGTAGACTAAATCATAGCAAGAAGTAATCCTCCGTCGTCGGTTCTTAACTATGTAGACTCGCTAATGTTATCCAATCCTAGATACATCGTAATTAAAATCCACAGCAAAAACACGACATTTCATCAGAATCCCCTGCTGAATAAAACTTATATAGAATAATATGCAAAATAAAGCCTATCTAGTGGATAAAAATAGAGGAAAAAAGCCGTTCGTGGTGGTAGAAAATCTTAAAAGTATTTCGCTCAGAAATCTCCGAAATATTGTCACTAATTTTACGTATCCTGTTTTATAGCCAAATAGATTTATATTCTATAATCAATAAGAAAAACCTACTAACAATAAAAAACTATGGGTAACAGATGAAAATAGGGAATACCAAGAATAATTCTAAAGAACGAAATCAACACCAGTACTGTAATCTAGATATCCATACGGCATCTTCGAATTCTAACAAACAAAATATTGATTCTAATTATACGTATCCTGTTTTATTGAAAAATACATTTGACTACTATAAGCAATTAAAAACACTAGGGACTCGGAGTAGGAGCCTCGACAGTTTCAAGACATTTGAAGGAAATCGACAAATCCAAAACTGACATTTCATACGGTACAGCCCGATATATTTTAAACAATGAATTGTTTTTCTTATTTTAATTAATCTGTTTTATTGTCAAATACATTATCCAACTTTAAGCAATTAAAAAATAACAATTCGAATAAACGAAATCAATTACTTCAAAGTTTAAGCACTTATTTCTCCGATTGACATAGCCTAATCAAAAATTGTTTCAGAATCTTTTTTGTAGAACATTTAGTAAGCTTTCGCATGGTAACCCTCCGTTTGCCAATATTCCTAACCGTCTTCGAGATATTAGGGAATGTATACGAAGTTCCCAAAACATTTCATGTCTGTTAATAAAATATTTTATTCTAATCCTTCCTTAGCTCCAAACGTAACCAAAATTTTAACATATTAGTGTTGATGAAATTCAAACATGCAGAAAATGTTTCAAGTGAATCCCATAATTTTAAGTATCAAAATCAAAGAAAAAAAGAACAGTTCGAATAAGCGAAATCAATTACTTTAAAGTTTTAAGCACTTATTTCTCAGATTGACATCGCCTAATCAAAACTTTCATTAGAACCTTTTTTGTAGAGCATTTAGTAAGCTTTCTAATGGTATTCTACCGTTTCCCAAATTCTCAACCTTTTTTGAGATATTAAGGAAAGTATACAAAGTTACCAAAACTTTTTTATGTCTGTTAATAAAATATTTTATTCTAACCCTTCCTTAACTCCAAACGCAACCAAAATTTCAACATATTAGTTTTAATGAAAGTAGAACATGTAGTAAATGTTTCAACTGAATCCCATGATTCTAAGTACCCAAACCAAAAACGGCATTCAAAAATTATTTTTTCAGTTTTCTCGAAAACGGTTAAAGCTATCGCCTTGAAAATGGTTCCATTCGTTTTCCTAGCCCAAAAAGCCTATAAAAAGAGTACTTACAAGCTTATGAACTCAAAAACGACAGCGTTACGATTTTTTTTGCGCGAATTTCGCCCCAAACGCCATCTTCCAGTGGGCGGATTTTGCTGGTTAACGAACTTGACCTTTCAAATTGGACGACAGATTTTTGAACCAAATTTCATCAAAATCGGACCATCAGGGAAGCCAGAAATGAGCGAACAGACAAATATATATATATATATATATATATATATATATATAAATATATACATATATATATATATATATATATATACAAATTTGAACCACCGTTATTTTCGGTCCCTAGGGGTTCTGAAACGCGAAATTTTCTTGTCGGCACTTCCGGATTGTTTCATTGTATCAACCTTATAAGCGGGGTTCTTCCCTATGGGGGAGGGAGGAACCGCGCTAAAAAGAGCAATTTATATTTATTTCAATCGACAATAACATTCTTTAATCATGCAGCAAAGCTTTTATTTGTTTACATATATGCTCAGGGCTCATTTCTATTGCATAATGTTTTTAAGAGAACTAATTACGTCATCTGAACAATAAAAAATCTTAGAGTCTAAGAAAATTACTCCTGCATGAAATCAGAAACCCTATAAGGTTAAATCCTGGTGGTCACATCAAAGACTGCCTCATCAAAAAAAGGTAACAAAAAAAAAAGAGTTTATATTCTGTAAAGAGTACAATTACGAGCAAATGAACTCCAACAAGGATTGAATAAATAAATTGAGGCAGAATTTTATTTAACCCATTTGAGATTGAGAGCCACTTTCCTGACAACTGACCGGCATGTTCCATGGCCTGATAGCCATTTTTGTGACAAGGTCATTTCATCGCTTCAGGACTGAAAGCTACTGCTGTGGGCCTTGTTTGTGTTTTGCCAGTTTATGTGTACAAAGAGATCATGTTTCATAGATATTATACCAAGTCCGAGATATTTGACTTGATATTATTTTAAGAAAAACAATTTCAAACATTTTTAATACATACATACATTTATATATATATATGTATGTGTATATATATATATATTGTTTTTTAAGCTACTTCGCTGGGAATTAAATGTGTTGTTCATTCGGCATCTTTCTCCAGCGGTCTTGCTCCTCCTGTCATCGCAATATTTCGCCGGATTCCTCTGCCAGAAGAAGCCGGAGAGGAATCCGGCGAAATGTTGCGATGACAGGAGGAGCAAGACCGCTGGAGACAGATGCCGAATGAACAACTCATTCATTCATATATATATATATATATATATATATATATATATATATATATATATATATATCATGTTACACAGAAGATTCGATTTTCTTGAAAATGCTACAAGCAAAATGTTCACAACAGATAATAAAACATAAAAAAAATTGAGATATTTCATGGTGAATTATTTACTAAGCTAAAAAATTGGAATATGCTTTAAGTTTAAATTCTGTATTTTAATAAAAATGACTAAAAAAAAATGCCAAAACAAATATTGAAATTATACAAATGTAGATGGTTCTGTTTTACTATAAGCATAGTAAGAAGCAGAAAGCTAATCACAATTGTTTTAAATTGTTTATGCAAGTATTCTTGTGGTAAATAACTCAGCTCTTAAAGAATTTTTCATACAAAGTTATAAAAACATGGAGATCATGCTGAGCTTAGAAGATGGAGAATATTAAAACAAATCCTGATTTAATTCACTAAACCCATTGATAGAAGATACTTACTGGAAGTCCAATAACGCACTTCTGTTTTTCTCGATGAATCAGAGGTTTCTTGCGAATTTTTTCCTCTGCTCCCTAACGGACTACAGATTCACTACTTAAAGGAAAATTTCTATACTTAGTAAGCATTAAATCTCTGCAAATGAAGTGGAATTTTATTGAGGGATAGGTTGATTGATTGGCTCCCTTTTGTCAAAAAATGTGGAATAGGGTTTTTTTTTACTTTAAAATACCATCGTGTGAAGAAATTACGGATTAATCATGTTTATTGGTGAAACTTTGGGAATCCATTGTCCAGTTGGGAATCAATAAAAAGTAACTAAAAGAAATTGGAAAAGTTTTACATTTGAGAGATATGTCACATTTATTGTTTGAAAAATTTTTGTTGATTTATCTTTTGCTTGATGTAGTTGGCACTCTTTAGAGTACACTAAAAACTTTGCTAATACAATTAAAAAGTTGAAATTTGCCGAAATTTCAATTGGAATTTCATCCAATGTCTAATAACACTGGTGCATAGACATATATATATATATATATATAATATATATATATATTATATATATATATATTAGTTGGTTTGTAAAACAATGTTCATTACTTGCATATTCTATTGTTATTGAATATAATGTTAAATGTTTTGGTGTAAAATTTTTCTAAATTGAGCCACAATTGTAGTTGTTCATTTTTTCTAAGGAGTCATGAAACGTGGGTATTTAAGGCCTTTACCCTCTGTTTGCGTCATTGCATCAACATCATAAATGATTTTCTTCCTTAAAGGTGTTTCATGAGAGAAATGTTGACCGAGATGATATACTAATTTTAAATATAATTCGTAAAACATAGAAGGAGAGTTAATTCATGCCAAAAATTATGAAAGCAAAATTACCGAGAGAGAGAGAGAGAGAGAGAGAGAGAGAGAGAGAGAGAGAGAGAGAGAGAGAGAGAGAGACTACATGAAATATGATAGCTGTCCTCGTATGGAAGACTTATGTGAAGTGTGGGATCCTGGAAACACCTATCAACGCTGCTCTAGGAGATGGCTTAATTTCACTTGGGCCCATAGATATACCCAAAATGTTCCAAACACAACCTGTCTTAAGTTTTAGAACGACAGCAACAAGTGCCCAGACACTGGTCCTTCTTCTTTATACTATTGGATCAAAAGTTCCACAGGGATTGTAAATTGGATGACCAGATATTATCAGGCTGTTAACTAGAAAGCTATAGTGAGTTAAATAATTAATTAATGGCTCGACAGGTGCCTGAAGCTACCCTTGGCCCTATCGACTCATCTCGGTCAGTAGCAATCTGCTGGACAATCCAACCATCCTTAAGTCCTCAGCCATCGAGTCCTTCCACCTTCCCTTAGGTACTCGTGCTCCATCTGGGATTCCATAGTACAATAGCTAGTACCTTGTGTTGATAGTGAGTTAGCTACGTGATAATTTCTCAGCAGGAAAGGTTGTAGAAGGCTGTGCCTTGCCTTAGCAAATAGTTTAAGCTTAGAGTTTCCGTGTGTTTTGGAATTAAGTGGACTGTATTTCTTGGGGAGGAAATCAATAAATATTTTCAGCTGGTTCATGCGAAGGTTGCAAAATACGTGATTTTTTGAGCATAGTTAAAAAATATATTTTATTCTTCTTACCTTTAACTTGTGAACATCATACCTGCAGCTGCATAAAAGGCTAAAGAATATAAAGGTGAAGAGTGGGGTAAGGATTCAAACAGGTAGTGTAGCAGCCACATATAAAAGAGACCTACTGCTGGTTCAGAGGCTGGAGCCTGTACCAGCAGTAGGTAATATACGCCGGAACTTGCTTGAGCAAGGGAAAGGGTGGGGGTAAGGGCAAAAAGCAGAGATAGATTCATTAAAAAAACTCAACACCATGAATTACCTGAGTGGTAAGTTCAGTCCAGAACTACCAACAAAGCACATCTCTTTTATCTCAATGTTCTATTATTTAAGTTACATTATTAGAACAGGTTTAAGTTAAAATTTATTAATTTAACTGTTAATAATATCCAATTAAAAAAGTAGAATATCCTCAGAATGATCAACTATAATGAAAAGCCATAAAATCCTGAAGTCCTTGCTTTTAAGTGTTCGACATTACTTCGCCGAAGAAAAATAAAAGGATACTCTTTTTCCTGTAGTAAAAGTGTTACATAAAGTAGTGGTAAAGAACTACATTAACAGTAAATACTTCTAGAAGAACTATTTTTAGGATAACAAGGGAAAGTTTTTAAGGAAAATGAAGATGCTCCATGACTCCAAAATCGTTCTTAAATTCATTCCAAGAAAACTATGTGAGGATATATGTTCTTACTATTCAAGTAAAACATGAATGGATCCCCTGTGCAGGATGATGTGAAAGATTCATCACAAACATTAAATTATTATTTAAGGCTAAGAAACAGGATATTATCACAAAGTGATAAATGTAACATTTACAAAACAGTTTACAAATTATGCTATGTTCAACATAGGAATGAATACTGCTGAGGGCAAGTGTAAGACTTGGCAACTTAGAATCTCCTCACAGAACCCAAGTTCCATTAATAAAAATGGTATTTTCTGCATTTCATTATAATCTGGGAGGAGAGGATCGAGACACATTTCGTGAAGTAGCCATTCTGAACAAATTCTTTAATTTCACACGATGTTGATTCCCACTCTACATGGCGTGTATAATACAATCCCATCTACAAAATATTTACTTACTCTGATTTCAAATGGATGGTTGCTCAGCTGATAATGGAAGAGTGGTGGCGGAATGGCTGAACAGTGAATTCCCTAACCGTTCCCACACTACGTGTACAGACTTTTTGGTCTGAATAAGGATAGGGGGACACTTCAGAATCAAGGGTGAATGAATTCAGAAGAACAAATTAGAAATAATTACCATTATTGTAAACACAATGAATAGATGTTTATATTGTTATGCATTGAGGGTCTTATTTTATTAAATTTGTAATGTTAATTCTATTCCATTTAATAACATTTCTACTTATAAGTTAACTGGGTTATACATTATAATCATTTGAAATTGCATACAAAAATCTCTCCCCTGCACATAAAAAGCGAAAAAAAATACATTTAATTGAAAGGCCCCCTGAAAAGTTGCTTTAAAATGTTACCTCGTTTTCTTAGGAAAAATCTATAGAAATCTATGGGCAAGAGAAAAATTATTATTACTGTGGACTAATAACTATTTGTTCAGTAGATTTTCAAAATGTCTAGAAATATAAGCTTAATGTCTAACTGAATCCATGGCATTACGGAGGACGTCTTGTCTTTGAGTTCTCACGTGCTGGCATTGCTTCTGGATTCTGTTGATGAGTTCCTCCTTCGTCGTTGTGGCCTCGTATATGGATATCTAGAGGTGTCAGATTAGGGGATCTAGGAGGCAAACGAACTCGTCCATAACGGCCGATCCAACAGTTAGGGAATTCACTGTTCAGCCATTCCATCACCATTCTTCCTATACTGAAGTTAATATTTGGAAGAAACTATAGTGAGTTAATATTTGGTAGATGGGCTTGTTTTATACACATCATGTAATGTGGGAAGGATGGGACATCACCATTACCGTGTGAAATTAAAGAATTTGTTCAGAATGGCTACTTCACGATAAAGCACATTCATTGGTTTTGACTTAGAAATCAGAAAAAAATAGCTTCAAATAGTTTTTTTTCTAAAACTACAAAGTACCATTTTGGAACTTATTAAATAATGCAACTTTTGAGGTGGAGGTGCAACCTCTGAGTTTTTAAATAGCTAATTAAGAAATTTCCTGGTCTGTGGTGCCTACCAGTTTTATTCCTTATCATATGCCTTTTATTTCATATCATTCCTTATCATGGATCTATCGCATAGTATCG
Organism: Gonocerus acuteangulatus; assembly: GCA_946811695.1. Classification (NCBI taxonomy): domain Eukaryota; kingdom Metazoa; phylum Arthropoda; class Insecta; order Hemiptera; family Coreidae; genus Gonocerus; species Gonocerus acuteangulatus. Next base: position 32,102,804 of record OX328132.1, on the reverse strand, counting down.
TACAATAGGTGCAGAAATCTTCAGACATGCCTCTGTCTACTGGGAAGGTTACACATGTTCTCAATGACACGAGAGTATGAAATTTGAGTATGTTTTGTCATGCCGGCACCGCATACCATCGGCACATCATTTGAATTAGCAGAAGCTGCCGACATTTATCCTTACTATTTTAAAGTCACAAAACGATTTGATCACAAAACGGTTTAAATTTGCTGGAGAAATTACTCAGTGTCACTTTGAGTTATACGAGCAGTGTAAGCCACCACTTCCAGACTCACTTACAATCAATGCCTCAGATAGTAATCAGGAAACCAAAAAAAGTAAAAAAACACAGATAACAGTTTACTAACAATATTCGCAAAATACAATTAAAGACTACTCAAGATAAATACGTAAAACAAAATCCAAATGTACATAGAAAATCAGTTGCCACATACGCACAAAAACATCCATCAATGAACAAAGAGGCAGTGGCTGCATATACTAAAAGGAACCCATTACTAATTAGGAAGGCAGTCACTGCATACACTAAAAGGAACCACGATATAAATTGTAAAGCTGTTGCCAAATATTGCAAATCCCACCCGTGTCAATAAGAAAGCTGTTGTTAAACATAACGGCAAGCGATCACAACAAAACTTGCATTCTTGGGTTGTTCTAAGCATATCAGGTTTTCAATACGATCCAAAAATAAATTATTCTGAAAACAAGAATTTTGATCTTGCATCTCAAATAGATGCTTATTTTTCATAGCAAATAAATGAAAAGGTGAGCTTTACCGCAATAAAATAACTACTTATCTGCCGTGGCGAAGCGTGGGTAGTCAGCTAGTGAATAATAAAAGAGTGAAATATATACTCAATAACTCAAACAGTATGTTAATTAACATACTGTTTGGGATTGTCAGAGTACTTAAAACTTACTACAATTTGACATAGGTTGAGAACATGAATGGGCTGAGAGGGTAATGAGATGTAATATGCCTGAATAGCTCATATGACCAACAATTTTATTCAAATACCCTCTAGTGAAAGGCAGTAATACTAGAAGTACGCTACAGTAATGCTAGCGAGCAAAGCAAAGCTAGCAGCTTTAATAGCTGTAAAGTCGAGAAATGCGAAGAGAAAGACAGTGAGAAATATGACGTGGGCCCCTGTCTTTCCTCCCACTTGTACACAAGTCAATGGTACATAAGGCCCAGCTTCTCTTCACTGCTAAAGCAGTTAATGGTAGAGAAAGGGTTAAGAAGAAAACCAATGTAAAAGTGACAGGAAACAAACCAATTAAATTAAAAGACTAGGAATAGAAATTGATTTAAATACTTCGGGAAGTGGAAAACTTGGTTTTTAATAATGTGTCAGCAAGTTATACAGTAGGAATATCCCAAACCACATTTTACGAATTACCAGAAAAGAGCGACAGTGTCTGTCATATGAACAACTAGTCACACATCCTCTCAAGCCTTATCTGCCAATAGCAACACGAGACCAAATGTGGAAATGTTATTGGCCTAGGAACTGAGGAGACAAAAGAAATATCTAATCCTCAACTGCAATGAGCTCTTGCAGCAATTTGAACTCTAGAAAATTCAATTGCAATAGCAACTGAATTGTTAGAAATGCGTCCTAGAATAACTTTGCAACAAAAATCTCTTATTTCGCTGAATGATAATGTAAGTCATTGTCCAGAGATACTTCTGTTGAATGGCATAAGCAATGGATATATACAGGAGCCTGGTGTTCAGAGACCACAAGAGGTGTTAAGAGACAAACATCCTATACTTCCACAGAATTCCCTGACAAAAGAGATCTCTGAATAGTTCCATCATTAACCCTTTCCATGCTATGCACGAATATATTCGTTCTCTAAAAAAATGCTCTGAGTGCGAAGCACAAATATATTCGTGCAGCCGGGACATTCCTCAGAGTGCGACGCACGAATATATTCGTTTTCATATTCTTTGTATAATCTCTGCTTCCAGAAAGCCCAGAGATCTCTTGTATCACGCTGTACAACTAGTCTAGTTACTTAGCTATCCGTTAGATAGCAGAAGAATGTCTTTACGTCTGTTTTTCCCGGTTTTATTGTGAGTGTAAGCTAACTTTAGCTGGAACGGAGAGTCCTAGACCACCTAATGGGTCCATTATCACCTATTCAGACTGTACCGAGGCGGCTACCTGCAGGGGTTGGGTTGTTATTTCTATTGTTTGCAGACACTTTACTAAAATTTGCCAAACCTTTTCCTACCTTTAGGCTAAATTAGGGGTGGGGAAATATGACCCTAACAAATATTTCTCAGTACTAGTTTTGGTTTATTATTTATTTTTATATTTATAAGTTTATTATTAATATTTTTGCTATATACCTACTATTTATTTCTAATTCATTACTTTATTATTATATTACTATTTACTAATATAATACTTATTTATTTTTTTTTTTATTTTTACGACGCATCTACATCTAGGCCATTAGCGACTATACTACATATTATAAATAAATTTGTTTTAAAATAAATACAAAACACAAATTTAAAAAAAGTGTTGTTGTTTTTTTCTTCAGCAAGTAACTATTGGACATGATTATAATAATAATTATCATTATGAGTTGCATATAAAAATAAAATGATTAGTTTTTAGTAAAAAAAAAGACCCAGTTATTTACTAAATAATTACTTATTGTACATAACTGTACAGATTGTAAATTATCAATAAAGATCAATCAATATTTAAAAAAAAAAAATACTAAATAAATTGAAGTATCATAACAATGAAATAAATCATAAAATGGGTAAAATGAAGAGAAGAGAAAGTGTTTTCATGAATATTTTGATAAAAGGGTGCATTCATACTAACAGGGCTAATGGTGCTAAATTTAAAACTAAAATACTTCGGTAACTATTGAAATATTATTTTAGAAACTGTTTATTTATTAATTTCTTCGCAACTTGCAGGATAAGAATAATAAGAAACTTGTTATAATAATTGAAAAGGTCACACTAAAGTACACACAATTAATGAAATTAGCATCTTAAATTACAACAAAACAAGCAATTTTGCATGTCCCCTGTTATATATCTACGTAATAAGAGCGACCCAAGGCGGGAGCTCTGTCTGAGTATAGTCATGTTCCGAACCAAAGTCCCATGCGGAGGGTGGAAAATAGGCTAGCACTGGGGGTAGGATCGGCTCTCAGAGCTCGTAGCACCCGGCGGTCGGTCTCTCTCAGATTGGCTAGCATTCTAAGGGTTAACCCTTAGGCTGCTACGGACTATTATATTAGTCCGGTGATTGCAGTGCCCCGGGTGCTACGGACTATTATATTAGTCCGGAGGGAGTAGTACCCCGGGTGCTACGGACTCTTATAATAGTCCGGCTTCTTTTACGCTTGGCTGCTACAAGCTATTATATCATTCCTTCTACTATTGCCATGTGCAGGCTGTTTATAGAAGCTGCAGTATCCTTCAATGCCGATAGGGGGTATAGGATTTCATTTTTGTCACTTTAGCTTCCAACTACTTAGCCTACTTGTACACGTACGTATACCTGTTACCTCCCTTTTTTTACTGCTGAAAACCGCTGTTTCTCTTTAACTGTAATTTGCTCTGCATATTTCTCTAGTATATTTCAAGCTTTTCAAGTGAACAATTGTTTGTTTAAATATTTCTAAGAAAATTTATTCTGGACAAGAATTGTTAGAACTCTTGACCACATATAAAATAAAATAACTTGTTAAAGGTGGGATTGATGGCCAGCAAGGTAAAGATTGGGATGGTAAAAGGAAGGAGAGTGTGACCCTCATTCTGTTAACCTAGGGCTTCAATAAACCCTAACATCCTGCCACGCAGAACTTAAACATATAATATATTAAACATTTATTTAGGGAAAAATTACTTTTGTTGTTGATCATATACCAATAGAGGCATGAAGATTAACTTTCCTACAACAAAAACATCTAAGAGGCACTACCTACCAATTTATTTCAGGTTCTACAAGTTCCTAGAACAAATAAATTGGAAACATTTAATAATTTCACTAATGATTAAAAACTCATCAGAACATAACACAGCTACTTTAATATGTGAACTGCATATTCTTTTTAGTGTAAGCTACTGATATTACGATTTAGTAAATAAGAAATACCCATAATGAAACTCTTACTTATTTTGTCATTACCATTCAAACCAATGTGTACAGTATTGTTTTATTTTACTTCATGTAATACAACTAAATATAATATGCTCAAAAACGTTTAATATATTGTACAATACGTACTGGATATCAGGGTAAAGTCCGTCAGATCCAACAAATGAGTGTAAAATAACTCAGTTTCTGAACATTTTCAAGTAATACAATCTGGAAATGAAAAACATTATTTATAAGCAATGTTTATTCCCGCGTTATATATTATTACACTTATAAAAATATTAAAATAGTTTGCAAAATATAAATCACAGTTTTCAAAGATAAGAATGAAATGAGTTAGCTCATACTTTAAGCTATTATTTAACAATACTTGTACACATTAGTAAATTAATCATTTGAATTTAACACAGGCATGAAAAACATGGTACAGGATTTAAAAGCCAGGTAGAATTAAAACAAATCGCCGTTTAGTCCATCGGCCCCCTATGACATGCTTTATTACTTCCAATGTCAAACTAACTAAATTTTTAATGAAGAATCATACCTCAATTGCTTATAAATGAAATATAATCTACTCTAAATGTCTAGTAATATATCCATCCATACCACTCCGTGCCAAAGGTCGTGGGTTCAATTTCCACTATGGGGTGGTGGCCTTTCTTTAGAAAAAAGAAAAGGCACCAGTCCTGTCCTGGCTAGAAAAGGGTGGTAACCTATAGATAACCCATCCCAAAATTCATAGTTAATAATAATGGACGTTAAAACTTAAATAAATAATATCCATCCACAAACCCTGTATGTTTGGCTAAATCCACCATTTGAGAGAAATAGACAAAACGTATTTGAGTATAGTAGCGAAGAGGTACTAAAAAATTATTAACTGAAAATTAGAGTCAACTCAAAATTATTGATGCCAGAGTTCAATTGCTAAAGCATGAATATTTTAGTGAGATATATACACATATACCTCGGTGAACATATATAAACACAGTATACATACGCAGGCACAGACTGAAAAATTGGTATTAGATAAAGCTATGAAATCATAAACTATGAATCCAGAATATAAGGCAAGCCAAAGTTCTCCCCAATTTTTTGTTCCAGGATGATTTGCTTCCACAATTAGAAGCAAAATAATAAGTTATATTTTAGGTTTTTACAAGTACTCCCAAATGAAAATAAATGAAAGAATAATCAATCTTCCCTGAAATTGTAAATATTGTTACTGTGGTGACATAAAAGAGTCAAGAATTACACAGGCGCACAAAATAAAATCCTCTATTCTCAAGAATAGAGGATTACAACATAAAATGATTTTTATGTGATATTTGGGGTGTCAATAAAACATCAACTACATATTTTCCATTCATTCAGGATCTGCACTCAGAAATTCACTTTACGCTAACAAACAAATTTGACCTTTAAATGACCTTCAACCTGACCCCGGATTCAAAGTCAGCGACCCCCCAGAACTTATTAACATAGTATTCTAGTTCTATGAAGCCACATAATCGTATTTTTGCATTTTGTATTGGAATAGTAAAAAATAAAACACATATCTGGACGTTACTTTTCTGTTCTTTCAAAATCTGCAGTCGAAAAATTATGTTTTGCAAAATTCACATATTTGTCCCTGAAATGATCTTGATTTTGCGCCGTAGGGGTGAAACAGACCCCGAACTCAAATTCAGAGACCCTCAAAACCATGGAAGCTCTAGTTATTTCTTCTTAAATGACTTCATTCTAAATTTAACCTTCAAACCCTTCAACCTGACTTTCGGATTCAGTGTGTCGAAATACATAAGAATATATGTATGGCCTCTTTGGAACAGAACTCTTTTTTTATTTTGTGTGCCTGTATTATCAACAAAACATTTTCAAAAACCAATCACCACACTGAGCCAAAGTTGGTAATCTTTTCAAGACATCCTAGAGTATGTCTTTACTTTCATATTTTCTTTTAGCATTCTATTAATACAGACAAAAAAAAAAGAAAAAAAGAAGTATATTATAAGAGTTTCCGTGTGTCTAATTCTTAGTTAAAGTTATGTTAAGTCTAAGACAGGAGTGGCTGTTGCTGCATTATTGGTTGCATTATTTCTTATATGATTTTTTGTGATTTCTCTCAGTCCTATTAATAATCCACTGACACAGAGCCAGAATGATTTAATTGCTTCTTAAATGTTGATTAATCTCATTAGTCAATTCTTTATCGGGAGTCAAATGTTACATTATTCACAAATAATTATCTCTGTGTTGTACCTTGGTACCACCGGCAGGTATCAAATGTTATATTGAATTGTTGCTTATACATTGAGGATTAACTAACAGTATTAGTTGATGTTTTACCTTGGTTAAAATAAAGTATTATATGTATAAATTAACTAGATTTAATCAATTAACAATATTATATCAACAACTGTGCTTATTTTGAAATAAAGCTTCTTATATTTTCCTTTAAGTTATTTTTTATTTAATTTATTTATTTATTTATATTTATATATATATATATATATATATATATATATATATATATATATATATTCATTCTTAACAATAAAAATATTCTAACAATTTCATAATATTGGAGGCTTTTCAGTTTGTGAAGTATGAAACATCCCCTACTAGGCATGCAAAGTGTAATAAAATTAAGATATTTTTGAATAAATTGCATTGAAGATGTATTTTATTTTAAACCCTACAATTCTGTAAGATTAATTTGACAGGCTGGGAATCAAACCCTGTTTGTTCACATCAATGTTCAAAAGTATTATGCTAAAAACACCAGACTTCAGTTCACACTTAATCAAATTAACCTCCATTTCATGTAAATTATATTAATAAAGTTTTTTTTTTTTTTTTTTTTTTTTTTTTTTTTTTTTTTTTTTAAGAGCAATTTTCTTTTGTCAGACTAAAATACAAGCCTATACAACCAGGGAAGCCAAACAGTGGAACTGAATAATTACAAGAATAGTACGTGTAGGAGATGGATATCCACTGTATATTAACACTTACTTCTTCAGAAGCAGATGCCCTTAAATAAATCAATTACAACACCTGAGTGCTGTACACAGTCTTCTCACAAACTAGTTCACGTATGTTATCTATTTTATGATGGCATCATTAGAATTGAATTATCTTGAAGAGTTTTTGATCAATCGTTTCTTTTTCAATAAAAAAAAAATGTGTACGGTAAAAAAACAGAAAATTGGACATAACTCATTTTCCCCTCGGAATCGAACCATACTTCAAATGTACTTTTTTCTTGGAAATTTTGTCTAGAATCGTCTCCTAAAGTTTGGCTACTTAGACCTGAATCACCCTGTATATTCAATATAAATTGTTAAAGTAAATTTTGCAAAAACATGTTATTCAAGATGAAATAAAATACTTTAATTTAATTCATAACATCCATATTAAAATGACTAATGAATAAAATAAATTGCAAAGAGTAAATATCTTGCACAGATGGGCATTATGTAATTCCCGATAGACAAGAAGAAGAAATCAATGAGAACAAATTTTAGGTACATTCTATTAAATAAACTCTATTAATAAATGAAGAAACTGATAAATAATAAATGATAGTAAAACACAATTAGAACAAACATACATTAAGTATAGAATAAATTACAAATATACTGAATAGTTAATCCCAATAAATGTAACAGATATCATGCATCAACAAACACAAACAATCAATTTTACTATGGAAGTAAAAATTATCATTAACACTTTTAGCCTTACTACTTGTAGACAATTCTTGACAGACCTCACAATTGACAAGGGGTTGGAATCACGAGTATTGTGGTTTTGCTTCTAATGAAACAAAAAAAAGATTTTTTAGGAATATCTTCCTTTAAGTTAGCAGCATATAACATCATAAAGCAAATAAACAGTTGACATTTTTAGAGCCAAACTAATGATTTGAAAACATCCAGGAAATGATTACATTATGAAAAATGAATTAATTCAAATTCCATTGCAGGTAGCAAAAGTATGATAATTCTCTTTAAAAATCATAAATACAGATCATAAGTAAAACTGAAGGACAAGAAAATATTATTTTATCAACAGATACTTAGAACTAGATTGAGGTGCGATAATGTTTGGATTTTATGCTTAAAAGTATTATCATGGAAATGAAATTTAAAAAAAATTATTGTATTTTATGAAATAAGTAAATAATTATAAAATTAATTTTCACTGAAAATATAGTTATTTTCTTATGAATACTATTTTCCTGGAAATGGGAAATACACAATAACTTAAAGTTTAATTTTTTTAAAGAAAGAAAAAAAAAAAAAAAAAGGAAAAAATGAGAGAAAAAAAATATTAACCTTTAAAATGCACAGCAGGGAAACGACATGGTGCAGGCCTCTCGAGGTTACAAAGTGCTCTGTTCGTGAGATTCCCAGCAATCACCCACATAAACACTTCTGCATTTATTTTCCTAGTTTTCTTACTCCTTTATGAAGTTTTTTTTTCTTTTTTTTTTTGTATATTATTAAGTGTATTAGTTGTGCAGCAAAGTTATTCTCTTGTTCTTTTTTCAAAGTTATTACCACTAAAATTCTTGAAATTAGAGAAAAATCATCTTTTTTAATTCAATGTTTATATTTTTTTATTTATTATAACTATCCCAGTGACCTACAGAGACCTGTACTCAAGACAGTCAAGCATGTTGTTTAAGGTGAAAGAATTGGTGTAGACTTTACGTCAGCTACTACAAAATTCATTTGACATGGAGTTTTCCCCTCTAGGCTTACAAAAAATATCTACATATCCTTTAGGTATTATCTCAAAACCCCATAAGCAACCAAAGCTTTATTAGAATTCCTTAGCCTCAATTTGTAATGGAATTCTGAACCCAAGAAGGGCCTATTTTCCCAAAAATCTTTAACGGCAATAAGTTGACATCTGATCTTGTGTCTACTTTAAATTCAATTTCAGTTTCTCCTAAACTAATGGGTTATATCCACTTCCAAATTTCACTTGCATTAGATCTATTGTCATAGTACTTAATGAATCCAAAAATATCTTTTGGAGAGTATCACTGTCGGTACCTGCAACATCTTTGTTTCCACAGTCAGGGGATTCTCCTTTGAGATTCTCTCTGTGTCTCGTCCTTGACCATTTGCTGTGTCTTGTTTCCCGCTTGATCCCCACTTACCCAAGCTGATAGCACGCTTCACATAAAAGGCAGTTATCGACTTTCCTCTTTCACAACATCTAGCGATATGGTTAAGTCCTTGGAAAAAATTACATATCTTACCATGGGCTAGACATTTCTCAGGCAGTTCAACATTTATATTTGGACAGTAATGACATTAATTCATATTACTTGTTTTTTGAGTTGATCTTGATCTCCAGCTCAGCCTCTTTAAACTTTACTGAGCTTCTTTAGCATTCTGTATGGCTGGTGTCAAAATTACCACTATAAAACACCGGAACCAGTATTCAAAGGTTTTTATTGATTGAGCATGATCCCCATAAGCTTCACACATAGATGACTTTTTCTTCAAATTAAAAGAAAAATAAGTGATTTCCGCTAATTTTGTATTTTTGGTACAAAGATATTGATATGTTTTGAGCCTAAAGAATGTTTATTGTTTACACTCTAGCAAAAAGAAACAGACTGATTTTTAGAGGGAAATAAAAATGCTTAAACATGAATATAGTTACAATAATGTATGATAGAATTAACCCTTTCTTCCGCCAGCGTAATCGGGGCTAACATTTACGTGGAGGGCCGACTAGCTTGGGAACCAACTATCCGGCAGGGCCAACCAAATCCAGCCCGCCCGCCCGTTGTCTCTTACGTTTATCTCATAATTTGGCGAATGCCCCTTCTTCTTTTTTTTTTTTTTTTTTTTTTTTAAAGACTGAAATAGAGACAGAAGATTGTTTTTCATTCGTCCATCTAAGAGTTTAGTAATTCCGACTTTATTATTTGAAAAATTAAAATATATGCAGATATTATTTTTGTTTGTATATGTATTTATGTATAAATAAATACATGGTCTAATTCCTAAAATGCATTGTTATAAAATCTAATAATATAATGCATATTATAATATAATTTATAATGCATTGTTTTACATTAAAAAGTATTTCTCATAACTAGAAAACATGAAAAAGAGAAGATATAATTTTAAATTAAAAAAAAAAAAAAAAAAAAAAAAAAAAAAAAAAAAAAAAACAATTCGGGCATTGATTGAAATAAAATAAGTATTAATAAGAACTATTTAGTAGCAATATATTATCGCAAGACAAAAGTAATCAATTACGAGAAGATATGGTAAATACGAGAGAAAAACCGCCTCAAGGAGGGCACAAATATATACTGGCGTGGTCTTAGGGAAAATTTTTCAGAGCGTGAACATATATAGGACTGGCCTTGAGAGAAAGTCTTTAGACCGTGTATATATACGGGTGTGGCACTCTGAGGGCTAAATACCAGTAATGTAATATCCATATCCTTCAAAACTTATTTGTACAACCAATATTGAAAAAAATAATGTAGGTCTTTATATGACCAATTTGTTTCAGATGGCAAAAAGCTGTTTAGTGGTCAACATTAACTTCACTCGCAATGACCCGAGTAGTTTAGCGAGGGTTTCATTCTAACAAAGCCCTCAGTTGGTCACGATCAACAACAGGTGGTCGGAATCGAAATCTCCAAGACAACATTTTTGGTGCCATCACTGCACTCTACCTTCACTGATGCTTCCTTTGCCTCATACAACATTGATGTTATATATGGGGTTTGAACCACACTTCGACCATGACAAAAATCTTGTTTTGACATGGTGAATTTCAGAGGTCCTCACTCATAGAGAATGTAACAAAAACTAAACTAATCATTGAGGAATAACAACAATTGTTTATAATCCATTAACTAGATTTTTTATTATCTTTGTTTACTTAGCAAGCACTTGTCTTAACAAAATGAACATTGAAAACCTGTATAAGTTTTGCACCAACCCAATAATAATTAAAAAGGATGCATTGTATTAGGCAAGGAGAAGATAATAATAATAACAATGTTTATGATAAGTAGTTTATTTACTTAATCCGAAGGTTCAATATCTTTATATATTTAAATAATTAATGCAAAGATCCTAAGACACAGAGATTTATTATGAGATAAAGAACACGAAACAAAATTTTTTAATAAAATTTGAAATAACAGACTCACAGGATCTGAATAATCGTAGTGTGCTTCTCCACCAGGAGTCAGATACACAAGTGATTTCGTAGAAGGTAGAAAAATAATGTCTCTCCACTGTTTTTCAAAGTATTTATTAGCAAAAGCTTTTCGAGAACATGGTTCTCATCGTCAGTGCATCTACAATTTTCACAAAAACACGCATATACGGCTGACGATGAGAACCATGTTCTCGAAAAGCTTTTGCTAATAAATACTTTGAAACTGACGATGAGAACCATGTTCTCGAAAAGCTTTTGCTAATAAATACTTTGAAAAACAGTGGAGAGACATTATTTTTCTACCTTCTACGAAATCAAGAACTCCACAAATAATGCTGCATACATCACAGACACAAGTGATTATTTTTTTTTTTAATTTCCCACAAGGAAATAGCAAACATGCTAAAACAAATTGAGGAAAAATAATAAGTTGCCAATGACTTCCCTTCTATGCCTGCATTCACAACTTACAATTCAGTATTCAACCTTTTTTCTCTAAAATAAAAAGGTTGGCATTGGTTTTAGAAGAGAGGGGGGAAGCAAGACGAAAACTCAATTTATAAATACATTTTATTCAACTATTATCGACTTATATGAAATAAATTTTACTGTTCTTCTGAAGTAACCAGAAATGCAGAATACTGATTTTTGTATTTGTTTTTTTATTGTCCACCAGCCAACCTCCGAGGACATTAGAAATGCAGTACTATTTTTAGAACATTTTTTAATTGCTATAAATGAATTACCCCCACACATATATTAACTAAGCTCCCTTCCAATTCAAGAAACAACATATATAACTAAATATAACACCTCGGATTAAAAATAGATTCAGACTGGTGTGGGATAACTCTTTTCAACAAAGGGTTTTAACCCTTATAATGCTGCGAGTTGACCTGGCCTACCAATCTCTGTGTGGCAACAAAATACTTGCCCCAAGTGCGGCATTCTTTATTGATCATTGTACATTTATTTTTCCGCCCTCCTCTTTGATCCGAGCTGTGGGCCAGCAGTAGCAGGGATAAAAATATTTAAACTATTTACAGTATTTAAAACTTTACATCTAAGCACTTTTTAATACATTATTTTTAATTTAATAATTTTATAGAGTATGGTAATGCTTGGAAAAGAGAAATCAATACAATTTTATGTTGCGTTCCTTGCACAATATTTTAAGGCATTCTCGGAAACAAAGGGGAAAAAAACATAAAAAAACCTATTGAGAAGTACAGGTGAAGGCCATTGCTCTTCTTCCAGCCAGATGTAGTAAAATGGACACCAAAATGAATTTGAGCGATAAAACAGGGAACTATTCGTTTCCCTAAAATCCCCTAGATAGAACCAAGAACAGAACTCTCCCAGAAGTCATCTACATCAACACTATAACTCGTAATGCAGCGAGGTCTGCCTCATAAGTCAATGGCATCTGGGGCCAGACATTCTCCGACTAGTGAAGAAATCATTCGCATTCATGGCACAGCCTCCCTGGACTTGCAGTCTACTGCACTCTAAGGGTTAATTACCATTGAAACAAATTGAGTTTGGTCCTGAGCCTAGAAAATTAGCAATCCTAAATTATGGCTGATAGAAGTACATTAAACTATGGTCTATTTTGTCGGAGGCCTAGTAGGAGGAACCTATTTTAGTGTGTTTTAATAGGAGTCTGCCCTTATATATATGATGCATAGTCATGTGATTATAAATTAAAGTTCTACTAGACCATTAATTTTCCATAGTTTTAATTAAATTAAGTCTCATAAGCACGTTCTCCTTTCCTCAACTTATCAACTGTTCTTGAGATATTTTGTAAAATGCAAAAATGTATATCACTAGGCATAGACTAGTTTACATAATTTTGTTTTTCTAAATAAAAATAAGTTAAAATTTGATTTTTTTTTCTCCAGATCACTAACACATAATACTAATAAAAATTGTACCAAGAAGATTATGAGAGGAATGGATTAATATTTCATGCCTATTCAAGCAAAAATATAAGTTTTGTTTTAAGTATATATGTGTATGTCCTTAGGTATTTTCATTACTATGAGACAATGTTGCTAACCAGATTCTTACCTTACTAAAGTAATGAGATTATTAAAAAACAATTATTCCTTTCTAGATAGAAGTGTTATATTAATAATATATAAATGAATTTAAAAGATGATTGTAAATGTAAAAATATATTAATGTTAAACAGGTCTTACAATAACAATATCCAAATTCTGAGCTAGGTGATCAGGTAACGTCCTTTTAGAAACCTCTTCTTCGGGCATGCCATTAAATCGATCGTGTTTTTTTCTTTCTTTCACAACTTTCATAGAATTAGGATCTTTCAGTGGATGGGAAAGGCAACTCATAATTCCCTGGTATCCCATCCTAAAAATAAACACTTACGTGATGTAAAGCTTGAAATTAAAAAAGAAAAATGTTTATTAGATGGGACCAATGAAGTTGATATTACATACATTAAATAATAGAGACAGAATATCATTTTCTTCTATTTTAATGAAAATATAATAGACATTAATATTACATATTTATTTTTATTTTTTTATTATTTTATTTATATTATGTTTCACCTAGTTATTCAGGGTACATGGATAATTTAGCATGCTCTTTCAAAATATATATATTTTTATTTCATTTTTTTTTTTTTTACGGCGCATCGACATCTCGGCCATTAGTGCCAACATCCCTGGTGCAGCGAGCAAGATAAAAGTGGTCACTTATGTATTTGAAAAAACAGAGCAAATTAAAAAGAAAAAACTTTTTAAACTTGCACTCCGCTCGCAATGAATGTTCGAACTAGGCCGACAAAATCTGGCGTTCCAGATGTAGGTACTCCAGTAGAAACATTTATTTTCTAAGTAGAAACACAAGTTCCTGCCACTAAAGCGAAAAATATATGCCTTCTTTGACTTCCATTCAATGAAATACCACAAAACAAATGTTTGGCTGACAAGGAAGGGAAGGTTATCAATGAACCCTCGAGCCGGTCTAACTCTGGTGAGTTCCGAGATCAGGCACTCATTCCTCTCGGAGACCGTCAGATAAGGGAGAGTCTACTGGGTATAAGTATATGTATGTGTGTATGTACATATATATGTGTGTATGTGTATGTATATATATATATATATATATATATATATATATATATATATATACAGGGTGTCCGCAAAATAAACGGTAAAACTTGGGGAATCGATGCAGGATGAAAAAAGAAAAAGAAAAAGTCCTTTGGCATATTTCTCGTTTTTGCTTTGTTTCCGAGAAAAACTGACGCCACACAGTGGGGTGAAACAACATTTTGTGTTTCAAAAAAGACTACAGCCTCCAAATCTTAACCAATTTTAATGTATTTTTTTAGCATAAATATGCTTTAGCGATGACTAAACTGAAAAAAAAATGTTACAAAAAAAGCGTTATAAAAAAGTGTCCGTTAGCGTTCACTCATGCGCGGTGGCCATGTACGAAAAAGAAGACTATATGTTATACATTTATATATTTATATATATATATATATATATATATATATATATATACACATATATATACACATATATACATATATATATATATATATATATATATATATATATATATATATATTTATATAAACAGGGCATCCCTAAAATAAACGGCCAAAATTCGAGGATCGATGCAGCATGATAAAAAAACAAAGAAAATACATGCATAATTGTTACATAATGTAAACAAAATTTGTTTAGAGCCTTCTGCTCAAATTCAGGAACATAAATATGCTTTAGGTCCACCCAACAAACCTATGTAATGTACTCTATAACATACAGTCTTCATTTTCGTACATAGCCACTGCGCCTGCGGACATTTTTTTTTACACCTTTTAAAACTCCTAGGTCCACCCGACAAACCTATATAAAGTGCTGTAAACATATAGACATATTTTTCGTTCATGGCCACCGCACATGCGTGATCGCCAGCGGACACCTTCTTGTGACACTTTTTTGTAACGCTAGGTCCACCCGATAAACCTGTGTAATGTACTCTATACCATAATCATCTTTTTCATACATGGCCACTGCGCATGCGCGAGCGCCAGCGGACACTTTTTTGTGACACATACAGTCTTCTTTTTCGTACATGGGCACGCCACTGCGCAAGCGCAAACGCCAGCGGACACTTTTTTGTGACACATATAGTCTTCTATTTCTTACATGGCCACTGCACATGCGCAAATGCCACTGTGCATTCGTGAACACAATGCGAATGCCACGTGCGCCATTGCGCATGTTCGAACGCCAGTGGACACTTTTTTGTAACGTTTTTTTTCCAGTTTAGTCACCGCTAAAACATAATTATGCTAAAAAGTCCTTTGGCATATATCTCATTTTTGCTTTTTCCCCCGAGAAACACGCAAAAGAACTAAAAGAAATTATGAAAAGGCAGTCTTCTACAAGGCCTATATAACAATTATTAAAAGTATATGTTTTATCCCCCAACCCCCTCCACAACCCATGCCTCCTTTAATCCCCCACCCAAAAAATATAGGAAAGAGTATGCCTCTGATATTATGCGGAATAATGAAATGATAGGTCCCCATATTTTGTAATGATAATAAACTGTCGTGGTAGAAGTCCTCTTGGCAGTGAGATTAGGAAGGCGGTTCCAACTCAACGGTGGTCCAATCCACTACAGGGGGGCTGTCTGAAACTGGTTGGATACTAACTATCCAGGGCATTGGATAGGACGTGGTAGGGTGGTATCTTGGACGGCTCGATCTTCAGACGCCATGCCCTTGGGCTTGGGTGGATTTCTTTGATCGCGACACATTAAAGATTTGGTCTACGGGGAACAGTTGAGCAATGCACAAATGCCATGTCTGTCAATGTGCAATGTGATGCCTGTGTTGCTGCAAGGGGCCAAACCTTTGAACAGTTTTTAAATTGATTATTAGGAATGGTTGAAATAAGAAATTGTTATTTTATATTACGTATATGTCCAGAGTAAAATTTAAAATGTTTTAAAAATTGAAAATTTATTTTCATTTAGAACTGAAAGTTTTTTTGTTTTGTGTCTTAGAACATTCCACCAAAGGAAAGTAGGTATTATAAATTATGTTGAAGTTGCAGCTTTAAAGTGTGTCAGTTAATTTTTTCGACCATGAAGATTTTTTTTTTTGGGGGGGGAGGTGGATAGGTAGAGGGGGTGGAAGATAAAATATACTTATAATAATTTTTATTTTGGCGTTTTGAAAGACTGCCTTTTAGTTTTTATTTATTTTTTTTTTTGCGTTTTCTCGGAAAGGAAGCAAAAACGACATATGCCAAAGGACTTTTTTTCCCCGAAGCTTGGCCGTTTTTTTGGGGGGACAACCTGCGTCCCCCAAAAAACGGCCATTATATATTTATATACGTATATATATATATATATATATATATATATATATATATATATACATATATATCAACAAAAGTGGTATAATAAAAAATAATGAATGAGAAGACATTTTCAAAGAACTTTCATTTATAAGAAAGTTTATTCTCCTAATTATTCTAAAAGCGCAATTAGAAAACTTTTAAATCAGGGTTTCAATTTTTTTTAGTTGTCTTGAAAAATGGAGCAAAACTGATTTCCAAAGTCTGTTAATGTGTTTCAACAATTTGTGAGTGAGTAGTAGACGTGTATATCTGCTTTAGAATCAGTGGTGGTAATAGTCTTACATTAATTTTAATACATTATTCTTTCTGGACTACATGATTACCTGATTGATTTTATCATGATTAGAAGTTTGAGTAATGATTAGAAGTTTTAGAATATTATATAGAGGAAGGAGGCTTCAATTAGATAAAAGACAAATAATAAACATTCGGAAATTTGTTGATAACTATCACAGCAGTGTGAATCATATAAAGTTTTTTATTCGTTGTAATAAAAAAAAATTAATCTATATCCATTAAAAAAATGTTAAATTGCAATTTAATATAAAGTACCATTAGGTATATAGTGATTGACTTTTTTTCATATTAATATCCTTATACATATCATAGTTGACATTTTTCATATAGATATCTGCAATCAATTTCCACTAACAACTCATCAATGGTTTCTCGTTTGTATACTTTTTTGAGTAAGACCATATTTGTGCTTATTGAATTTAAAATGAGAAAGAACATATACTTTGGACAATTTAAACAAATAAATAAAATTAGTATTCAAAGTTAACATTCAAAATATTAGTTATAAAGCATTATTTCAATTAAATTGATGAAAAAACAAAACAGATTACATTATAAACTTATTATTACCCAGGCTGACTGTGACTGTGTACTGTCATATCCTCAGTTTTAATTTTTTTTTTTCGTCCCCTTTTCTTAGGAGCCTGTTGCAAAACAACTGGGGGACACTGAACAGATGCCATCATGTGTTCATCATCAACAAAAGAATATGGATCTTCTGGCATTTCATACTTAAGGAGCCCATCCTGAAGAGGGTGATTGCCCATTTTTGAAACCAAAGCCATATGATTCTGCGCATGATGATGATTAGGTATGTCTAGTTCACCTCCTCCTGCTGTTTCATATCCATCATCATGCGGTGGTGGTTCAGGCTTCATTGTATTACTCTCCTGGTAACCAGTTCTGTAACAATCACTACTCAAGTTCAATTTAAGTGAAACAATTATCTTTATACTTTCAAAAATAAAAATAAGTATCAAGTGTAATTCATGTACTCGAAAACTTTCTTTTTGTTTCTCAGTTTCTATACAAATAAGTTTTCAGAAATGGAACATCAATGGAAATCACTCACTTATTTATTATAATATTGAATGTTAATATAAATGAAGGAGTCGGGGCAAATAGGTCTTAATACGGGGAGTGTCCTAGGCTAGGTCAAACCTATGGAGGGAGGGAGGAACTGCGCTAAAAACAAAGAAACAAACATTTCCCTGTGGGAAATAGCTTGTATCATGGATATGTCCGCGGACGACATCCGGACACATGCAATCCCGACTGACTAGTTCCTCTATAAAACGCTGCAACTAACTCCACTGATTTAATTTCCAATGAATTTACATCATAACTTATGAAAATTTGACGGTTTCGATAGTAGGGTAACCACATCGGTTAGTGACCATAGCAACCCCACGGAACCATCGTCCGGACATAGCCGAACCGTTACAGTTTTAGCATCTTACTATGCCATAGATAAGACATATCCATGTCAAAAAGTGCCAAGCAACATTTTTAACTTAACTTCACTGTAGCTGCTATATGTTGGATATTATGTAGGACTAACAGTCTATGATGCAAATGCTACTAAAATATGACAAGCTCTGTATGTTACTTAATCTTGTTGCACCTAACCATTTCAACTGATAGTCCCACATAATATCCAACATATAGCAGCTACAGTTAAGTTATGTTAAAAATGTTGCTTGGCACTATTTTGCCCTAACCCCTTCAAATCATACTTTACATATACATAATAGGCTCATAAATAATCTTCAAAATATTTTAAACAAGTAAAATATTCAGGTAACATAGAGAAATGTGTTACCTTTCTTTCTTCCCCAAGCAGGGGCTTTCCAAGTACAATAAGGATAAGAGGATGCCGGAAGCTGATAAAGCAAGCTTCACATTAAGAATGAATAAATAAATGATAGTGCAGGAAAAATAAGACTCCTAAGTGCAGTCAGATTGATTCAGATGCAGTCAGATTCAAGAGGGAATTTCAGAATTAATTATGGACACCGTCTGTCCAAAGGAAACCACTAAAATAAAGACTGGCTAATGAAAGCCAGCTATGGAATTAAACAGTGAGGTAAATAGGGAAAAAACATTCTTAAGAACGAAACCTACAGCAGAACACTAGTAAAAAATATTCATGTGTCGTCTTCGAATCCTGCTCGGAAAGCTCTATTTCTAAAAACAAAAATTATTTCTAATTTTACTTATCCTGTTTTATTGACAATAATTTTCTCACAATAAGCAATTAAAAGAAGAACAAGAAATAAAAACATATAAAAAGAACCGTTCAAATAAACGAAACCAACTACATCAAAGTTATAAGCACTTATTTCTCAAAATGTGACCATCCCATAAAAAATTGCTTTAGAACCTTTTTTGCAGAGAATTTAGTAAGCTTTCAAATGGTCACACTCCTCTTAATACGATTTTCCAACCATTTTCGATATATTAAGAAAAATATACAAAGTTTCCAAAACTTTTTATGCCTGAATGAAATGTTTATTTCTAATACTTCCTTAACTCCAAAACACAACCAAATACTGAACATCTTAGTTTATTAGAATTTCAAACATACAGAAAATATTGGTACTGAATCACAAGATTCTAACTACCCAAACCAAAAATTAAATTCAAAAACTAATTTTCCATTTTTCTCAAAAAATGCTTATGCCCCATGGCCTGATAGCCACTTTTGTGAAAAGGCCACTTCTTCACTTCAAAACTGCAAGCCACCACTGTGATAGCTTTTTATAGTATGTTTTGTAAGCTCTAGACACTCCAGTATCCGCTGGAGTTCATAAAAATGCAGTTGCCTATTGAATGGGGTTTTACTTCTGCTAATAGTTTCCTATGCATAGTTCGGGTCTCTCTGAAGGGCCTTATCTATGTGTACATAGATATCATGTTCCATAGATATTATACCAATGCCAAGATATTTGACTTGATATAATTCTTTTAAAAAATAATTTCAATTATTTTGAACAAAATAAAAACAAAATTTAATAATGAAAAAAAAAATGTTAAGCACCAACCAGACTGGTCCAAACCAGAAATGGAGAAAATGGTAACGGACAACGTATTAAAGAAAGAAATAAGAAAATCGTATGAGGAGAAATGAGAAGCGATGGGCGCTGGAGGCTCAGCTATTATAATACCGTCCTGTGGAACCAGGAAGGTGAATTTTTGAATATTATTGTAAACAAACAATGAAATTAAACGAATTTATGTATCGTTTTCATATAAATTGGCATTTATATATATGTATAAATATAAATCAATAAGAATATGATATATATATTTGTTGAAATTCATTGTTTGTTTACGATGATATTCAGATTCAAATTTTCGCGCGCCACTACTGGTACTATTGTCACACTGGCATGGCCGATTTCAGACGAACACTTTTTTAGAATTGGAAGATAGATAAAACTCCCTCCACTATCTACTAACTCAATGGGTGAAACAGGCTTCGCTCCATGGGCACCTAAGGGCATGCGGGTGTCCATCTCCTAAGGGTTAAAAGATAGGAATCAACAAACCTGAAAACTATTAATAAATCAGAGGAAGAAAAAAAAAAGCCTGTCACTAATAAAAATAAAATATAGTGGTTGATGTAAGTGTCTGTGGAAACCCCTTTTCACATTGTAGGGAATTGCAGTAAATAAAGGCAATCGAGATTAGGTTTTCCAAGTTAAATTGAAGGGGAGTTCAATAACTGCTTTAAAAAAGCCTTCTTTTAGTGTTAAAAGTTCAAAGAAGATAATAAACAACTACAGTAGATAGGGGTACAATGTAAAAATTAACAAGCATCAGGCCTTCCCTGGTATTTAAAGCCAAAATCAGGAATCCCCAACGACAAACGTGGCATAAGCCATTCCTGGGTACCCACAGCCAAGTACAAGTTTTTCGACCAGAAACTATTTTGTGTCAGGAAATCTATGCATTTATTTATTTAAATATGAATCGTGACTTTTAAATTTTAATCTTATCAATTTGTCATAAATTTATACAGGAGCATATAGAAAGATTAACCATATTTTGGGATACTGGCAATGGTAGAACTAATTTTTGGTATGTATATGGCAAAAAAACCTAATTCATTTTGAAAGCTAAGCAGCTTTCAGGACATCCATCTTCTGTTCCCTTGGCATGGGGTCTCCATGAAATTCAAACACAGGAGAGTCGGCTCTAACATTGGCATGTAAGTTTTAAAAATAGCTAGGTTGTTAAAATAGACTATTTTTGATTGGATATGCCCTTTCTTTCGTCTATACCCCATATAGAAAAGTGAAATCAATGATAAATCTAAAATTAGGTATTTGTAACCTAAACTCATTATACTTCTCCTTACCATGTTACTATATATACACATTGCTTGATTTTTATTGCCAAGAGCCAATATATCTACCATTCTCAATGAATAGATTCTTGCTGTAATAATTAGTACTCAAAGAGTAGTCTTATTTTGTACATTATTTATTTAAATTTTAATATCCATTTATAAAAAATGGATATTTTTAGGAATGGTAATATGCATGTTACCAAACTTTTCAAGGCAGGACGGAGTTTATCCTTTTACTTTAGTCAAAAAAGGCCATCACCTCCAGTGGAACCTAACCCACAAACTTAGGCATGAAGTACCCAAAGCCTCCTTTTGTTAATGAAAATTAGAAACATAACTTTTTTTTTACCTGCCTGCTTGATTGAATTATTTCTTTATTAAAAAAAGTAATGCCATCGTCTAATAGAAGGCTAAATAATAACTATGAACTTCACTAAAACACTAAATAAAAAATATTATATAACAAGGTTTAGAAGCCTTCCTAAGTAAACTATCTCCTATATTCCCAGTTCCATTTGTTTTTTAATGATTTCTGTCAGATTTAATCAATCAGAACTTACAAAAGATATGACATTATTTAAAATTGATTACAATAACTAATTTAATAAGATGAGTGAATCTAAAAACATAAACATCTAGGACCAAAGAAAGAATAAAACATAAATCCAAGAGCCTTATAATTTAAAGAAATAAAAAAACGCAAAACGTTCTACTAAATATTCAGAAATAGTTAAAAACTGTACTACTATTTCATCTCAATATATTCAAATTAACTAAAAATTAATTTATTATTTTTTAAGGAAATTATTAAAAAAAAAAAATAATAATAATAATAAATAAGCATGCAACAGATGCAAGAAAGGCCTCTGAAAAGAAAGAAATGCTAACAATTAAAAATTATAAATAGCATCATTAATGTATAGAATGCTAAAGGTTTAATTAGATTAAATTATAATTAAACACAACACGCCCAGTTTGCTTAACTATTGTAATGCAACAGGAAAATAACACAAGAGAAAAAAAAAAATATGCCAGGAAATATAAATGCACAACTCTTACAAAATTAAAAGTGAGTTAATACAAAAAAACAGAAGAAGCAAAAGGAAAAAAACAGCAGCTGCTGCCAATATCACACCGTTTCCAAAACAGTTATCACTTTGAGAAATATCACGCCTGAAATTTAAATCCAACAAGCTTTAAACTACTTTAACTATACTTTTTGGAAACATAGTCAGAGTTAAGTAACATTTAAATTTGTATTTCTTTAGCAGCAGTAATCCTGACCAAACTGCTATGCGGTTATACTTTTACCTTAATAGAAAATGATTAGCAATACGCTTCACCAAAATCAACAAATAGAAATCTAATACAAGAGCCAAGACCTAATGAACTTAAATACTTTAATTTTCCAAGAAAAGATCCAAATCACAGAGTAACCAAACATGGTTATAATCAAAAACCTTTTCCGCTAAAATATAAAATGTCATAATAAATCCTAACAGAAGAAAACAGGAATCGAAACAAATAACAAGCCAACCATTAAGTAATCGCTATTATCAATCAAATTCTTATTATTAGTAACATTTATAAATCATACAAAAAATTAGGATAGTATAATATGTTATCAATTAAAAGTGGAATAGGTTGAAATAATTTGATTTGATATCAGTCAGATGTACAAATATCACATTAAGTCAAATAAGTTGAAGTAAAAGAAACCATTACTTTCAGTAAATTGAAATTAATAAATGAAAATCTGAATAAGTCAAGAAAATGTAACAGAGAATGAAATTATAAGTAAAATCTAGAAAACCCAAAGTAAACTTCATTATTTGTATGTGTTTTTTTTCTCCCTTCCCTAAAAAATATAAACTAAATACAGCAGAAGCAAAATAGAAAAGTAAAAATGAAATATAAGTCAATCATATTTCTAATAGAACATAACTAATTCACAGAGAAACACAAAACCACACTAATAATATAAAACCCCAAAACTAATAAAAAGTCAGTGTTAAAAATGAAGTACAGATGAGAAGCAAGGAGAATGAAGAATCAGAACTATGACACATTTGACAGACAGGAGTAAACAACGCATGTAAAAGTGAGCATTAAACCTATTTACTAACACCAAAGAATTTAGAGAAATATAATTTAAAGAAAAGAAGGATCAATGTAATTAGGGACATACTGATAAGCATGCTGATAAACCAATGACAACAAAGTACAATAGCATCAAAACTCAATATTATTAATCTTTAAAGATAAAATAGCATAGAATCAATTTCACAGTAAAGTAACTTAGTAAAAATAAACTAGAGGGTTTATATGCCTTGAAACCAAGAATAGCCATCATAACAAACCAACATAACCAAAAATTCTCACTAATAAAAATAAGTAATTATGAGGACAACTAATAAAAACGTCCGCAATACTATAAACAATAATAAGAAAGGGATAAATTCGAGAAAATAGCTAGAGAACCTTTCAGTTAAGGTCCTAGACCTATGTAAACAAAGTGCATGGAGGTTAATTTTGACGTCTGACATTAATGGAGTTAACTTTAAAGAAATCTTGTTCAATTATTCGGATTTTTTAAGCAAAAATAAAAATAGTAACTTACAGTTTAAGCCCTGTTCCTTCAGGAGCTTCCATGCCAGCACCTAAAAGTGTAGTCGCTTCACGAAATAAAGTAGCAACTTGCATTTTTATAACTTTTTAACACTGGAGGGAACTATAAGATTCACTTTTATCACACCATTTGTTTAAAATTTGATGCGGTTATCAATAGACGAGCCCTGAGGATGATATGGTAAGGCATTAAAAAAGCTCGCTCTACTGGAAAAATGAAGGTCTGGATTGGTTGCCACAGTTGTGAAAAATCAATAGAGGGCGCCAGTGCTCCCTTGATAAAAAAATAGAGGTTGAGAATTTTTCTTGCCACAACTGAAGAGATATATTAGAGGACTCTTATGTGTATATTCATAGTTAATAGAAGCTACCGCCCAACTTCCCCATTACATTTCACGTCTTACCCTAACTATTATCCTTTAAAAGCCTTGAATTTGACACATTAACAAAAAATCAGATTGAAGAAAACAAAAGTAATCTAAAGTTGTTCTACATACCAAAATAACAAGGTATATCTTGAACCCAATCGCCTTGAAAGATCCCATGGCTACTAAGTACTGAGTTAAAGCTAAGCTACCCCAAGTACACTAGAATTTAAAACCAATACCATTTTTACAATAAAGTTTCTTTAATTAAACATTGTACATATATACTAACTCTGATAATAAAAATATTATATCCACGATACTAAATATCGAATTTATGGAAAAAACGGGAAAATAAACTTTTAAAAAAATGAATTGTGGGAACTTATTAACGAAATTCTCTTCCCAAATAATTTTTGATGCATACGCTTCCATCTATCAAACAACTGGTATATATATATATATAGACACACACACACACATAATTTATTTAAATGTCGAGATTAGCGTTTGTTTTCGAAATAATTTGTTGTGACGTAATTTAGAAGACATAGCATTTCCTTACAACAGAACGCCACACAGGCCTTCAAGTATGTCTTTTTTAAATTATGGCTGTCCCGCCAGACATTATACAATTTCATGTAAGTCTATATCCTAATATTTCGAGCTTCTTCTCTCTTCGTTTTAAAGCCATCAGTATAAGAAATTGAAATAAGACCGACCTAAACTAAGTTCACCATAGGTAGAGGAATTAAAGCTCCTCATATTAAAGTTAAAAACCATAGAAAATTGATTTTATGATACGATACAAATATATATATATATATATATATATATATATATATATATATATATATATATATATATATATATATATATGTAAAGTTGGATTGCTTCCAACTTGAGGTAGCTACATAATAATAGGGTAAGAATTGTTTCATCTCCCGCGGACAGTGCAATGCCTGTCTCCTTCCCTTACCTCATCCTGTTCCCGTTTCCTTTGATTAGTAGACGTTTGACTCCTCATCTAGATGGATCTATATTATCAGATTCCTACTCCAATAATCATGTAATTTTGATTTCTTCTTTACAGGTATGTTCAGTTATTGTTATTGCTCTTGTACATACTGTAATGCTATATTGTTATTACCCTGTAATCATCTTATATTCTTTATAAAAAATAAACCTTCTTTACAGATGCAATCATTGTGATTTCTATCCCGAGTACGAAACTTTCTAAAGTCGATATAAAAAATAAAGCACTTTCAACCTATTTTATATCGTCGATACAAATGCAAAGTAACGAATGTGAAAAGTTGTTGGATTAGACTTAATGCGGACTCGTTAATTTGATACATATATATATATATATATATATATATATATATATATATATTACTTTTATAACTATAATGTTACCAAGGTAGAGTCATACATTTCAATTCATCTTATTGTTTGCCCTTTCTACTCAATCTAGTTCAACCTTTACACCTGTTCCACCTAGTTACAGCTCGAGATAGACTGAGTAATGACGGATTAATGATGTAGCGCCCCCTACACCATCATTACTAATGACAGTATCCCGTCCACTTTCAGTAATGATGAAGCTGAGATCAGAAAATCCGGATTCACATCATTACTGTTCGTCATTCCAACTTTGTCCGCCTTACACTATCATTATTACTGTCATTTTTATAAGGTAATGTCATTATTACTGACCGTGTAGGGGCCGCTTAAGGTTTGATACATTTGCAGTAGATCATCACATATGACAACGTAATTCTTTGACGCAATAAAAATGGTTTTAAATAAATTTTGTTAGTAACGTTATTTTATATCTTACGGTCCCATAAAGAAATGGTTCATGTTTGATAGCATTAATTAACTCAAATCGAGAATGTTATTGATTTTGCTCTCTTAAATTAGCCTCAACTTTAGACCAGAAGTTATCTACCGAATAAGTTCATAAGCCACAACTATAATGGCTATCATGGTCTCCTCGTGGTCAAGTGGCTAACGCCTTAGATTTTCATGCGGGAGATGATGGTTCGAGTACCACCGGGAGGAATTTTCTCATCTCACGGCATGGGCGTATATAAAAAATAATGTCGGGGGGGGGGAGGCTGTGAGCATTTTGGGGGTATGGAGTACTAACAATCTAGAACTTAGAATAGTTAGCCGACTCAAACGCTTTTAAACAACAAAAAATATTTTTTTCTGAACTAAGTTATCTTATGACATATGACATATTTTCAGGGCCGCCACATGGGGGGGGGGGGGCAACCGGGTACAGTTTTCCCGGGCCCAGGTGCCGCATACTGGGCAAAATGACTGTTTTACGGCGACAAAAGTCGAAAATGTGATTTCGTCGTAGAAAGTCAATTCACATGTCAAAACGTGCTCAAGTCTTCTATTCATTAAAAACCGAACAAATTTTTTATCTATTTTAACCCAAACCTATTTAGAACAATAAGGAATGTAACCATTGCTAGTCTCTTCCACTTCCTCGGTTTAGTTTTGTTCCAACTATGGTCCTTTTAAGTTGTGTTTTAAAAATTGTGTGCAAATTTTAAAAATTCTTTTCACAATGGATTTATTACCTAGTGGTATGTTCTCTATAAATATATAATATATATCTAATAACAGAAAGGCATATCGAAGAAAAAAAAATATTAATGAAATTATTACTAGATTGTTCATATTTTGTTGATTACTCAAGTTTGAGTAAGGTTTTAAAAAAAGTTCCAGAAAGCTCCACTTCCAAATACTTTTTTTCGATAAGCCTTAAGCTTCTACTTTACTGTCTTGAGACTTTCAGCTCCCCCTTCTTCCCCCATTTAATGCAAATTTAAATTTAGTTTAGGCAGTCAGATAGAAGCTGAAGAATCCGCGGCGCACAGTGGGCGAAAATCACATTTTAGGTGGACAAAATTAAAAAAAAAAAAATTACAAATCACTTACTAAATGCTGTCTAGTATTAGTAGGATTAAGGTAAAATGTAAATATTTACTTTCTTGGCTCATGAACGAGCGCGGAAGGGAATATTAATCGGACTCTAAGAAAGGGAACATTTTTCCAGTGTTTATTGCAGTTTTGTTCTTGTAATTACTTTTCCATTTTTTGAACAGAAACTATACATGATTATTTAAATTTTATGTTACCGATGTAGATGCAATCAGCCTATTGAAGTATTGTTTACCACATTATCAACTTAAAGAACTGTCATTAGAAAATGAGGCAGACGATACTGACTCGTCAAAAGAAAATGCTGAAGGATGTAGCAGTATTGAATCAGACGATGATTGATGGATAATTCGTTTTTAGTGCATAATATAATTGTATATATTTGTTATTATTAAAGAAAAAAAAAAAAAAACAAGTCAGCACAATTACTTTTTTCTTCAAGTTGTTAGTCTATTTTTGTTATTTATTTTCGAATTATAGCGTATGTATTATTTTTTATGAATATATGTATTATATTTATGTAAATAATAGATGTAAAAAGGTACTACTTAAATGTTCCATAGATTTACAAAATGTTTTCCCAATTTTTATCTATTATGTCAAAGAATTTGTGTGTCTAAAACATTTGTTTGTTGGATATACTAAAAACTATTTTCAACGATTTTTTTAAATATTTTTCCCCATCTCAGTGACCTCAAATATATTGAAAAACACAAAAAAATAATTTTGTCGCCCTAAAAGTGGATTTTTGCCCAGTGTGCGCCGTGGGGGCCCGGGCCGATCCTCGCTAATTGGAAAAAATGAATAGGTTATGAGCTTGTAAAAAGAATGGGGGTTAGAAATATAGACGAGCGTAGCCTATATTTATTGCAATGGGATCTATATTTTTTTAATGTACATGAACGACAAAACATGTGCACTCCCAGAATAGTATATTTCATTAGGAGTCGTAATAAAACTACAAGTACCGAAAGTAACCTTTGCTGCACCGATTGTCGGCTTTTATTCTCATTTCGCTCAAAACTCAAGAGGAAAATAATTTTAAAATGCCCAAAGTCCTATAGCTAAGTACTAGAATTTTCATTCTGGCTCTAAGAAGTGGTGGCCCGGGTCTGAGAAGTGGGGCCCCGGCTCTGAGAAGTGGGGCCCGTGATCTGGTCCCGGACCCGGTTCTGAGATGTGGCGGCCCTCCATATTTTACCGTTTGAATCAAAATTTGGGGGGGGGGGGGCATGTCTCACGGCTCGTTGAGAAAATTCCTCGCTGCACCATGGCTATCGAGCTAATGGCCCAGATGTTGATGCGCCGTTAAACGATTGCAAGAAGTGTATTTTATGCTTCAGACAAAGTTGATTCATAGTAATTTGCAGGTTTTCAGTATCTTGCTTATTAGTTTGTTTGTTCTTAAGTTGTTGTAGGGCAAAGGTATTCTTTCTATTTTTGATTATTATATTTCATTTTTAAGTTATTTTTTTTACCTCTTTTAATATTAATTTTTAGGGATCTCTACTTAATTTTAAAAATGTGTTTAAATAATAACAACTAAAATGAAAGAAGAAAAGAATTTTATCTTTTAAAATAATGGATTTGATTAGCTCTTTGCAAAAAAAAAAAAAAAAAAAAAAAAAAAAACCAAAAACAATTTAACCAATTAACAATTTCACCCATTTAAATGTTATTTTTACCAATTTTTTATACAGAAATAATTATAAATCGATCAGAATTGTTATATAAATAATTCTCTCATTACTTACGAATTTGTGACAATACAATGACGTCACAATTGACTGTCGACTGTACCTCTACTTACTTTTCCTTCCCAAATGTCAAACTATTGACCTGATTTTTAAAGCATATTGATAACGTATGCTGGCAACAACTGATACAACCAAGATTTTTTTCTGCATTTGTTTTCAATATGATTACTTAAATGCTTGAGTTGAATTTAATTTTCTAGAAATGATTTTCATAAGAAAATGTGTTAATGGAACGAACTAGTGAGGCCTTTGAGTTATTGGCTCTGTCTAAGAGCACCTCTTCAGATGAGGAATCCCCTGTTAGGATTGTGAAAAAGAAGCAAAAGAGGTAGGTATGATATCATTGAAACTAATGTTTTTCTTATCTCATGATGACTCTCCCTAGTTTCCAATTTGGTGATATTTATTAAATGTTTTGTTAAGAAGAGATCCTTGAGTATTGAGATTGGGAAGGTAGAGATTTTTGGAGTTTGGCAAATATGGCATATTTTTATGTAAAATATTGAGTGTTATTAACCTCAGGACGGACTTCAGCAATCTCCACTTTCATTTATTAACACTTTGACTGCCGGAGCGGTAAACCCTATATCATCTAAAAAAAATGGTATTTTTTTTTCATTTTATGGTTTCATTTGTTTTGTTAATATAAAAAAACAACTTACCTATTGGAAATTATGAATAATTTCCTTCAGAAACATGTTTTTTACCATGACGCTCATGTGGTAAAGAAATTCCTGCAAATATTCACAGAAAGGTCTGAGCTCAGAAGAATTCTAGAATAAGGCTCTTGAAACACTCCCTGGGGGAACGAATAAACCAGACTGGTGGTTTGTAGCCGATCCTCAAAGCGTTATAATTTTTTTCCCAGCTTGCTAGGTAGGTCCCATGATGCACATGCAGTGTCATGCCACCACAGCGAATCGGTTTGTGATGACGCACACGCGGCGTCATCCGCAGCCTAGGTGTTAAATACGAAGCACTCTCATTGAATGTAATGATGAATTATTCAACTATTATTTAGAGTAGATTGTCCAATTTTGTTATTTTAAAATTGATATAGAATCAAGTTTTTACATAAATGAGAGATATCGGTCAATATGCACCTATGCAGTGCTCCAAGAAAAGTATCGGCACTTCCCTGACATTTCCCTGACCTGTCACCATACGTGATAAAAATACAGATATGTCAGATAATGTTGGGAATTTAAGCCAATAGATCTCTAGCTAAGAGCCTTAAAAATATAGCAAAGGCCATGTGTTTAAGATTCTTCATGCAACCCTCCCAGTCTCCCCCCAGTGTTACGTTACAGAGACCAAAATATTACAAATAAGACAGTAAGAGAAAGATATATATATATATATATATATATATATATATATATATATATATATATATATATATAATGTTTTCCGGTAGTGGGGTTGCTTAATTCCAGAAGGTGAAACAAAATTCAGTCTTCCCACAAATTTTTCTTCATTTTGCACTAGGCCTTTCAACACAAATGTGCCATCATCAGGTGCTGGCATGCATGTTCGTTTATGTTGTTACAGCATAATGCTGTTCCGGTAGAAGCTCGACAAGCTGTATTCATTTTTTGATGTTTTCCGGTAGTGGGGTTGCTTAATTCCAGAAGGTGAAACAAAATTCTGTCTTCCCACAAATTTTTCTTTATTTTGCACTAGGCCTCTCAACACAAATGTGCCATCATCAGGTGCTGGCATGCATGTTCATTTTGTTTCACCTTCTGGGATATATATATATATATATATATATATATATATATATATATATATATATATATATTCTTTTTTTATCCTAGTAGGCATGAGGTCATTAAAGCAGTCTTCCCTTTTTTTATACTACTTTATTTATTGGGCCCGACATGTTTCGTGCGTCTTTTCTTCGCACCTCTTCAGGGGCACTTCTACAACAAAATATCATTTTTTTTTTTTTTTTTTTTAACATCACAGAAACCTTTTTTTATTATATTAAAACTATCAATGTTCCACAAAATGCATTAAAAAAAAAAATATCATGCTCACTTAAATATTACCCCTACCCTAAATATTGAAATAATTATAACTAAATTACATATTTTTATAAAAAGTGTTAAGTCCTACCTTGCAAGGAAGTCCTCTCGTTCCCAAGTACTCCCTCTGGAGTCCGGCTTATTACTAACCCTGTAAGTGGATTGCCAAAATGGCCCTGTCGTTATCTGTCCTTAGTTGTTTTCCTAGTTAAGTCCACTCGTCAAATATTTTTTTAAATTTTTTGGGTATTAATCTATTATACCATGGAAAATTTGGTGTACATTTTTCAGATCAGTTCTTTTGTATTTTTGAATTTTTTAAAATATAAATATTTTATTTTATTTTTCTTTTTAGGGTATTTCTTTCTTTATTTAATATTTTGAGTTCTTTAAAATTGAAACCGTGTTTTTTTGTTATTGCATGATCCGTCAATGCTGTACCGTTTTCTTGTGTGTCAATGCTCTTTACGTGTTCTATAATTCTTTTACCTAATAATTGCGCAGATTCCCCAATATAACATTTGTTACAGTCGTTGCAGTTGATTTTATAAATATTATATTTTGAGCTTGATGCTTTAACCCTGTCTTTAATATTACTAAATACATTGTTTATTGTATGTTTATATTTCCAGCCAATTTTACAAACATCTTTACATATTGTTTTTATTTTGTTTTCTATAAGAGGATGATAATCGAAAGTAAAGTATTGCTTAATTGGATTTACATCTTTGTCAATATTGTTATTTAAAACCAATTGCTTCCTTTTTTGTAAAAATAAGTGATTATTTAACGTGGTTTCTTTTAATCTGCTGTTATTTTTAATGAAAAAATGTTTAATATTAGTTTGCACCAATAATCTTTGTTTTTTGTTCGATATCTCGGAATTATCATTAGGATCTCTTTTACGCTTATTATTCTGCACCTCCTTTTTTATTACTTCTGTATCTGTTTTAACTTTTTTAGATGACCTTGATTCAATAAAAGTTTTAGAATATTTTCTTTTCATTTTGTTTTGTAAATCATTAAAAAATTCGTCCGGTAAATTAAAAAGTTGAGGTTCAAATTTACATTTATCACTATTTTCCGGAAGGTCAATTAATCGTTTTGTATATATTATGTGTTTTTCGGCTCTTTTTATTTGAATTTCAATTAAATCCCTAGGGTAATTATTTTCCTTGAACAAATTTCTCAATTGATTTTTTATTTCACTGTAAAATTTAGGAGATGTTCTCCGTAAAGCTGATAATGTTCTATTATATAAAAGGTTCTTTTTGAAATTAAAAGGGTGGCTGGAGTAAAAATTAATCATCCTTGTTGAATGATATGTCTTAGGTTTCCATTTATACTCTAGGAAATTCTCATTTCTAATTATTTCCATATCCAAAAATCCCAAACTCTTATTCACTTCTAACTCTTTTGTAAATTGCAAATTATTGCATTTATTATTAAAAATTTTTAAAAGCTCATCTATGTAATTTTTTTTACGCATAAAATAAGGTCATCAACGTATCTGTATAAAAACTGTATTTTAATTTTGACCTCCGAAATAAGTTCTATAAGAATAGAATTCATAACTATTCCACTAATAGCTATTGAAAGTGGGTTTCCCATCTGTATGCCATAAAGTTGTTTATATAATTTATTATTAAATTGAACATATCCAAATTTGCAACATAAGCAAATTCCTTCGATGAATAATTCTTTATTTTTAATTTTTGTGTGTTTTTTATTTTTATTTTTTTTTATATAAAAATATGTAATTTAGTTATAATTATTTCAATATTTAGGGTAGGGGTAATATTTAAGTGAGCATGATATTTATTTTTTTTTTTAATGCATTTTGTGGAACATTGATAGTTTTAATATAATAAAAAAAGGTTTCTGTGATGTTAAAAAAAAAAAAAAAAAAAAAAAATGATATTTTGTTGTAGAAGTGCCCCTGAAATGGTGCGAAGAAAAGACGCACGAAACATGTCGGGCCCAATAAATGAAGTAGTATAAAAAAAGGGAAGACTGCTTTAATGACCTCATGCCTACTAGGATAAAAAAGAATTTGGATATTTTCGGTCATCTATAAGAATAAATAATATATATATATATATATATATATATATATATATATATTATATATATATATATACATACATATATATATACATATACATATGAATAATTATTTTGATAAGTTGTAAAGTTTAGGGGCCTCCTCACCATTTTTTTTTTTTTTTTTAAGTTTTGCACTATAACGTATTTTGATTCACCAAACACGAATCACTCGAAAAAAGAAATCGCTTTCAACTGGGAAAAAAGTTATTAAACACTAAAGTTCACTGTTATCCAGGTTATGAAAGCAAAGGTAAACAACAATATTTGTAAAAATGTGCATGCGCAGGGATGTAAAAGAAGTCTAATTTAAATTTACCATTAATTATTTATTCAGAAATATTTTTTTAAACAATGAAACATTCTCCACATTTTTTGTTTCGCTTTTGAAAAGTATTTTATAAAATAAATGCCTTAATTTCTAAACTCTAGTCAATCCAACTTTAAACTTTAAGTTGGATTGACCAGAGTTTAGATACCTTCTTAACGGATTCAATTCAACAATTCTTTTTCAATAAATAATTCACATCAAATAAGAGTTCTTTATTTCCCAATTTTAGAATACATGCGCATGCATGTTTACAAATATTGTTGTTTACCCTTTCTTTCCTAACCTGAATAACAGAGAACTTTAGTGCTTAGTAACTTTTTTCCTAGTTGAGAGTGACTTTTTTTTTTAAAGTGGATTCATGATTAGTGCATCAAAATATATTATAGTGCAACATTAAAAAATAGAAAAATCAGTCAGGAGGCCCCAGAACTTCACAATTTTTTGTAGTTTTTTTCATTTAATAATGTGGATTATGTATTATATTTTTGTCTGCAGGCATCGTAGCAAATCAGGAAATACCTATAGAGTCAAAGGTCAGAGAGAACAAAATGGTTCAAATAATAATAAATTATTGTTTTCTGCTTCAAGCTTATTTGGGTTTGGTCTGGTTGGATGGGTACTAATTCTGACATGGTTTGCTGTTCAATTACGTTTAGAAATGCAGTATTTGACGAGTTTGACATCTAAAGGTAAATATTTATTTATTTTTTTAAAACTTTATTAACTCATTAATAAAATCCATTATCTGCATTTGTCAGTTACTTTTTTTTAACTTTATTTTCTTTGGGTGTCCACTCTTTCTCTTCGATAATTTGATTACTTCTTAGTGTAAAGATTAGATTTTTATTGAACAGTTTGTTTTACAGTGTTATTTCCAAATTTGCTTATTAGGTTTGACTTTTTTTCATATTTCTCTTTCCTGTTCTTTATCAATTTATATAATATGTTCTTCCTAAACATTCTTTTGGATTGTCTTCTAATTTCCAGTTTTTATGAAACATAGTGCTATTTAATGTACCTTCCATACAGTTTTTCTAATTGTTAATTTTTTTAAGTTTAAAAAATTGACGGTCTTAAAAAAATATTATTTTTTATTTTAATTGTTGACTTGTTATCTAAAATATTTGGTCTAAATTGAAAGAAAACATTCGCACCTTCCAACTGTACGGCCTTGTTTTTATATTTATGCAGCTTCTTGACATTTGCTTTCCATATACTCTTATCATTCGGTACTGAGATATCAATTATATGAGCAGTGTTGTTTTATTTGTCAATGATGAAAACATCTGGTTTATTATGGTAAAGAGTTCGGTCTGTAATCATTGCTTTATCCCAGTAAATTTTTATTCTATCATTCTCTTGAAGTTTCTTTGGAATAATACAGTAGTCAATACATAATATCGAACATTTCTACAACTGCTTGATACACTCGTGCGTTCTTCTGTTTTTAATTTTGACAAAATTATTGTGCCTTTAAAGACAATCAGATTCACTAGAAATTTTCCAGCCTTACTTCACTTGCTGAATAGTCCTGGCCAACTTCGGACCATGTTATTCCAACTGATTTCTGTGCCGAGCTTGAATATTTGCCCAATAATGTCGCATGAGTTCTTGCTTTCTTTCTTCAATCCACTTTTTGACTGTATTAAGCTTAGGCTTTTCTTAGAAACTCCCGTTAGCTTTTTGTTTCATCTTGAATGGGTCACACTTCTGTAAATCATCACATGTAATCCAAACTTCCTGTAAATCTTTTTCTACCTCGGTAATTCAATCTTGTTTACCTATTTTCTAGAAAATGTGTATAGATTTTGTTTGTTAATCTCAAAGAATTCATTTGTGCCAGGAGACCATAAAAATAAATCCTCCTTTCCCTCATCAAATCAGTTATTTTCCGTATCAGTGTAGAGCTCGTGGTTGTGAAGTCTCTGGTATTCACCAGTTTCTAGTCCTTTCTATGCATTTTGAGGTATTCTCAAGCATTTTTGGCTCCCTGGAGAATGACTGTTAGAAAGCGCCTTAGTTTGGCATTTAGAGTTATGGAATCCTCTTGTCGGGTATTGGTTGTCTCAACGGTCAACTAACTGTCCTATGAACTCAATAAACCCATCAGGCAGAATTCCAGTTGATATTGCAGGCTCCCTCCTTCTAACAATGCATGAATCTTTCAAGCCAATAAAAAAGTAACAATTAACCTGTACGAGATGGCAACCTTCATGACCTTAGATGT
Organism: Gonocerus acuteangulatus; assembly: GCA_946811695.1. NCBI lineage: Eukaryota > Metazoa > Arthropoda > Insecta > Hemiptera > Coreidae > Gonocerus > Gonocerus acuteangulatus. Next base: position 32,066,974 of record OX328132.1, on the reverse strand, counting down.
CCGTGGAGCGGAGCCCGTTTCACTCTCCTGGTTCCATAGCACGGCTTTAAAATAGCTGAGCCTCCTCCGCCAATCTCTTTTCATTTCTTCTAATACGCTTTTGTTATTTCTTTCTTTAAAATGTTTTCCTTGCCATTTCCTTATCCTGGGCTTTGTACCAGTCAATGATAGGCTAAAAACATTTTTTTTTTTAAATTTTGTTTTTATTTTTAAAAAAGAGATTTGAAATTCTTTTTTAAAAAAATAACGTCCAGTCATCTCTGACGTCATTTATATCTTGGCATTGGTATAATATCTACAAAAAATTATCTCTATGTACACATTAACTGGTCAAACACAAACAAGGCCCTTCAGAGGGACCCGAACTGTGCAAAGAAACTGGTGAGTAGAGGGAAACCCACATTCAATAGGCTCAAAATGCATTTTTAATGAACTCTAGCGGATACATGAGTGACTAGAGCTTAAAGCTAGATATTGTAAAAAGCTGTCACAGACAGTGGCTTTCAGTCCGGAAACAAAGAAATGGCCTTGTCACGAATGTGTCTATCAGGCAAAACGGTATGCAAGGCCATTTCATGAAAGTAGCTATCAGTCCCGAATGGGTTAAGAATGTTTAAACCAAAAAATTAAATTGCATATTGTAATAGCCAAGAAAAAACAAATTTGAAATGAAAGTTATAAGCACTCCATCAGAAAGTGGATTATATCAAGATAATAATTATGTTTATAAATGTCTAAAAATTATATTGCTACGAATAATAAAAAGGAATTTTGCTAAGAAATTTGTTGGGTAAAGTGTTTTTGTAGATGTTATTTACATCAGAAGGTCCCAACAAAAATTTGCATGTTCAAAAATTAAAAATATACAAAAAACTTGCAATAAACGTGGCGAATATAAACAGAAGATTAGTGTCTCTCAATTTAAAATAAAACAAAAATAATGTATTTACACAATTACCGTGAGTGCCAGTGAATATAAAAATATTCAATTGTCCATAAATAGTGGTAGTGAATATAAAAATATTCAATTTTCCATAAATAGTGGTAGTGAATATAAAAATGTTCAATTGTACATAAATTGAATTTTCGATGCCGTCACAACAGGAACTGCTCCCTGCAAGCACCTATCTGCTACGTTCTGGCAGGGCCTGGAAATATGTAGACAAATAAAGATGGGTACTTGCGGTTCTGAGCATGTTCACTGGATCTGAGTGAGAAGAAGGCTGTTATTCATGGTGGCTGTCTCATTCACTGTGAAGGCTACCGGCAACAGTCCTGAGAATGGCTGCTGCACTTTGTTTTTATATAGCTAATCTCTATAAGTCTTCAGTTATTGGGGGGGGGGATAAATATTATAGCAAATCACCAATTGGACCGTTTCTGAGAAACTGACTGACTTCTTGATTTCATAATATGTTTTGTTATTGGTTTTCATACAGTCAGAGGTTTTTTATGCGTTTAGTACAAAGTGATATTGGTTAAATAAGGCAGCAGGCAGATAATTTCATTCATGACCCCTGTAGGAATGGAAAGGTATGTTCCCTCCGAGTTATGAGTTGTATATTCAATAGATCACATTTGCAACCCATTATCTACAAGATTTGCGATAATGGATTCACAAAATAGGTTCAAGTTCAATTTCTTCTGCCTTGGAGTACTCCTCTTGAACAATAAAAATGCCTTAATTCATTGAGAGGAGATCGTTGACCGTAGATGATGCAAGGTAGGGATTGTCGGGGTTCGGTCACTGCTATTTAATAAAACTACATTTTATCATAAAAATGGTTTTATTGTGCCGACGTTTCGGCTTGAACTTCAAGCCTTCATCAGGGCTGTAAAAAAACAAGTAGGACGGATGTAATACTGAAATATACATATATATATATATATATATATATATATATATATATATATATATATGCCTACATACACAAATACACATACATATATATATGGAAAAAGACAAAACATAAAATACTAGAACATAATATATAGAAGAACAATGTGCTCTAGGAGTGTTTGGATTATTAGGAAAACAGATATAAGAATAACAGATTACATATTAGATTAGATATAAGAATAACAATATGGGCTTACCGATGAGAAGATAGAGAACTATTCCTCACAAATGCGGGATCATTTCTGACAGTTAATACAGGAAAACATAGGAAGAAAGGAGGTGGTGAGGGGGGGGGGGGGGTTCTGGACCACCCAATGGACAGAGAATATAGAAGATGAAAGAAAGAGCGGCGAAAGCGGCGAAGTACAGTAAGGGGTCATAAAGTCATAAAATGTTGTGTTAATGGAAAGGGAGGCAGGTATAAAGGGCTATATTGCAGGCGGTATAGGGGATTAGGATGGAGTTTTTAATAAATGGAAGATGTTGGAGTAGGTAGAGGAGATGACTTCTTTGTCAATTTTGTCATTAACTGGGTTATTTTCTAGGTGGATAAAAATTGATTCGGAAAGGAGGCGTTTGTCTTTGTTGGATTCAGTGGAAAGGATGGAGTATAGGTCAAAACCAAAGTCATGTCCGTCTGTGATGGCATGTCTAGTTAATAAGACATAAAGACAGCTTTAACTAGACATGCCATCACAGACGGACATGACTTTGGTTTTGACCTATACTCCATCCTTTCCACTGAATCCAACGAAGACAAACGCCTCCTTTCCGAATCAATTTTTATCCACCTAGAAAATAACCCAGTTAATGACAAAATTGACAAAGAAGTCATCTCCTCTACCTACTCCAACATCTTCCATTTATTAAAAACTCCATCCTAATCCCCTATACCGCCTGCAATATAGCCCTTTATACCTGCCTCCCTTTCCATTAACACAACATTTTATGACTTTATGACCCCTTACTGTACTTCGCCGCTTTCGCCGCTCTTTCTTTCATCTTCTATATTCTCTGTCCATTGGGTGGTCCAGAACCCCCCCCCCCCTCACCACCTCCTTTCTTCCTATGTTTTCCTGTATTAACTGTCAGAAATGATCCCGCATTTGCGAGGAATAGTTCTCTATCTTCTCATCGGTAAGCCCATATTGTTATTCTTATATCTAATCTAATATGTAATCTGTTATTCTTATATCTGTTTTCCTAATAATCCAAACACTTCTAGAGCACATTGTTCTTCTATATATTATGTTCTAGTATTTTATGTTTTGTCTTTTCCCATATATATATGTATGTATATATGTATGTGTATTTGTGTATGTAGGCATATATATATATATATATATATATATATATATATATATATATATATATGTATATTTCAGTATTACATCCGTCCTACTTGTTTTTTTACAGCCCTGATGAAGGCTTGAAGTTCAAGCCGAAACGTCGGCACAATAAAACCATTTTTATGATAAAATGTAGTTTTATTAAATAGCAGTGACCGAACCCCGACAATCCCTACCTTGTAAAAATGCCTTAGTTAACATTATTTGCATAATGTGAAATATTAACTTTTCTACTATCTGATAGTTTTATTTATAATTTAAATAACTCAAGTGTTGATCTACACGATTTTTTAGCTCCATTATAATTAAAAAGCGAGAAGCCAAACAAAAATACAAACTAATTGAAACATTTTCACTCAAGAAGAAAAATAAAAATACTTAAAACTGTAAGCATTAAATATTTATAGACCTATAAATGCTAGGTGAGTGTGACAAAAACATTTAGAATCTCAAACCTTCACTGCAAAGGGTGTAATAGCTGGATAACAGGTAAAAATTGAAGCAGGGCGTTCTAGTTGAAAAATAGAAGATTTTAGAGACCGGGGGGAGGATGATCATTCCTGAAACGTGGCCCTCCCCAGTGGATAGCCGAGCATTCCCGGAAGGTGCTCCTTCCTTTCTGTTTTAATACTGTGTTTTCCTTCAGTTTATACTTTAATACAACACTCAATTAGTACAATTTTGTTCGAATAAAAAAGCATACTCTTATTGAAATTATTCAGCCTGGACAAATTTGGGTATTATTGATGACGCCACAACCTTTCTGCAATATGCTAATAAAGTTAACCCTTAAACTGCTAATGACGGCATATACTGACACACCAATGTGTGCACCTAGTGCCAATGTTGGCATATTCAAACTGCTCACCACTGCTAATGTTAGCATACATTGTCGGGCAAGTTCTTGATCTATTTTCTAATGCCCATTATTGCTGGCTCGTCATTATCTCAATCTATCGGTTGCTTTTTTAATCTCTAGATGGTGCTCATAAATAAATTAAAAAAAAAAATCTCTAGATGCCGTGTGATTTACTTTTGGAGGTTTTCTGCTGGACTTCTTGTTGTTTTTTTGCCGTTAAGCTACTGTTACACTGTTTACTACATACTGTGACCATTGCCTTGCTATTTCTGCACTTCTATTCATTCTTGTGTTTGCGTTCAGTGTGTAACAACCCTCTTTTTAACTGTCTTTAGCCTTTATTTAGTTTTTTTTTTTTTTAATTTAAAGTTAATAGTTATTTCAAATTAGTAATTTTTTAGGATTGTGTAGTTACTTTCGGTTGTTGAGGTTTATATTAGCTAGTTGTTAGGTATATATGGTTAATTATTTTAGGTAGTTTTTAGTATTTAGTATCCGTTATTTTCAAATTTTCATAATGAAGAAAAAATTGTTTACTGTTGAGGAAGCTGCAGAATTTATCACTACGGTTGAGAAACAAAATTTTAATGCCGTCATTGCCAAGTCGGACTTTCTGAGAACAAATGTTTTGAAGAGTACCACACAAAATTAAATTAGTATTATTAAAACATTATTTTACGAGATTAAAAAAAAAGGCTATAACTCTCCCAGTATCAGTCATGTGCCCGAATCTAGAAGGAGGATGGAAACTAAATAGTTGAAATACATCAATAGTTATTGAGAGACAATGATTAATAGTGAAAAGCAAGTGAAAATTATTCAGCGTGGCCCAGTAGACAACTGGCTCATGCATGTAGCACCATGAGGCACGTAAGGCTCGTCACAACAATAATGGACATTTTATACCGTGATTTTTTCTTTATGATTTTTTTTAACTTTCTTGTGTCTTTTTTTATTTTACCTTTCCTTGAACATTTTTTTATACTTGAGATGGATTTATCTTTAACACAATTTTGGTCAAATACGGAAGTGGGTTATTAAATGAAGGGCCATTTACCTCCTAAAACATATACCTCCTACAAATATAATGCTTCATTACTGTTACAATCATGATGTATTATTGAGTAGATATCAGCCAGTCCTAAATTGTTTTGGTACACTTCTCATATAGAAAAGAGTATTTCAGAATTATTGTTTTTATACCATTAAGCTGTAGCCTCAGCAAATTGATCATTGTTGAGAATTACTGTAAAAAGATTTTAGAAAGATTCTACTTTGCTATAGAAGGATTTTATTTTTACAACTTCAAATACTTAATATAATTATTTCTATTTATATTTTTACATTCACTCACAGGAAAGATAAAGAATTTGATTTTAAAAGTTTATCAATTTACTTAATTTGTTAAATTGGGCTAAAGAGGTTCTAATATCTATAACCTATACTTCCCTATAAAATATAAAGATAAACTGATTGTTTTATATTATTACAATAAATTAATAAATATAAATGTTACTTATAATGTAATTTCAATATTTAATTAATGAATTTATTTGCTTATAAATATTATTACAATATTACTATTTTTCCTATAACTAGTTTTCTTAATTTTACAAATGATTGTGCTGTTTTATCTACACTATGCGAACCCAACAAGATTATTTTTACATCACCTTTTTCAGATCATAATTTCAAGCTGAAATAACAATTTCTTGAAATATTTTTGATTAAACATCTATTTTCATATTAACCCTTACCAACATGAAAAGTATTCAGTGTTGGATTGGTAATTTTCATTAATTCTCATTCTTTAGTATTTTCTTTTGAAGTTTTTGGTATTTTTTTTTAGCAGTTTTCAATTGTTATTTCATTCACTAGTTTCATGTTTTTAGACTACAGTTGTCATACACTCAATATTGTGGAATCAATGAGTTTATTTTATTTACTCCTGCTCTGGGGCCCATTTTTGATAAATGCTTATTTCAATATGTTACGCTATCATAAAATTGTTTTGTTGTTTTTTTCACTACTTAATTCAGACCCAAAAAATTGTTTATCTCTCAAATTGTTTGATGGTTTATTTTTCTTATTCTTGTTGAGTTATCATTCACCATATTGAAAATATATCGTATGTACATTTTAAAGAAGAATATTTATTGGATTTTTTTCTGTACATGCTACTGACATCTTCAATTAAGGTTTTTTATACTAAACATGAATTTACCCTAACATATGTATGCGAAAAATAAGAATTTCAATCTGAATTATGTTTTCTATTAAATCGTATTTAATAATAAATTTTCACATTCCGATAAAAATTAGGCCACGTCTCTGAGCATGTTTTTGAACCATTTTATGATACTTTGTTCTGTAGTTTACAAGAGATGATGGGATATACGATTAATTTTATTAATAAAAGTTGACATTTTTAAAAGTTTTCAAATACCTAATATTATTTATATCTAGACAATTCTTAAATGCTCATAGTTTTGTGTGCTATTTCAGCTAGGCACTGTAATAATGCTTTAGGTTAATATTACAGCATTCATGGTATTTTTTTTTTTTTTTTCATTTTGTTAACGTCCTCTCAATATGAACACTGTAATTATATATTTAAATTATCCTTTATGTAAAGTAAATACATCTTAGGATTGTAAGGAAACATGCAAAGGCCTACAATATTTTCTTTTATGAATGTAGATATTTAAAACAAGAGAGAGAGACAGAGCAAGAGAAACCAAAAGGCCATTAGAATGAAAGAGGAGTGAGACTTATAAAGACCTTTATTTTATGATCGGTCTGAATCACAAGAGTTATCTGCAAGTGAAGAGATTGTGAAGATTTGAGGCCTTAAAATGTATTTTTATGTGAGATTTTTTTTTTTTTTTATAGTCTAACTAAAGTATTTGCGCTTTTGCTTGGTTCTATTTTATCTTTATTCGACTTGTAATTTCTCTAAAGTAAACAAAAACAATGCAGAACTGACCTGTTGAATTTAGCATGTCTTAAGCCCTCCCCAAAGGAATGTAACTTTTTTTTGGTATTGACCCTATGACGCAAACCGTGGGTCCTGACCTAAAATACACTTGTTCCATGACCCATGAATAACAAAAGTACTATTTCAAGATTCTAGCATCCAAAAAAAAAAAATCCATTTTTGAACAGAAATTAATATTTGTCTAAAGTTTACTAATCCTATAAGAAATTATTGAAAATTAAACTGTATTATTCTTTCTCATTCAATTATTAATTTGTTGGAGTTTCAATGAAGCTGGGAATTAAACATATTAGCCGAATAAATATATGTTTTTCTGAGCCAAAATGAAAATTGAGCCTTCATTTTAGCTTTCATGATTTCTACATATGCTGGAACAGAATAGACTGAAATCTTATCAAATTTAGAAGGGTGAAAGTAATTTACTAAAATAAATCTAAAATACAAAAAGTAACTCGTAGGCTTCCACGGTCCAAGTCATTAAAAATATTATATTCTTCTGGTATTGACCATGTCACAAACTTCTTTGCCAAAGTTTCGCTAGTCATACTGCCAGCTTCCTCAGGGCTTAATCTGAGATTCTCAGACTAAGCCCTGAGGAAGCTGGCATTATGACTAGCGAAACGTTGGCAACAAAGTTTGTGACACGATCAATACCAGAAGAATATAA
>OX328132.1:32031701-32054201 GCA_946811695.1 Gonocerus acuteangulatus | reverse complement strand
CCCTATGGAGGGATGGAGGAACTACTCTAAAAGAAAGGATCCATAAATACCCATCCCATCTCAAAGCATAATACACACCCACCTCCTTTAGCTCAGAAAGCTTTACCCGGGTGTTTTTGTGACTGCATTGGCCCTTTAACTGAGATAGGTAGGGTAGAATTGCATTTGGTATGTGGTGGAGTGTGCCCTCTCTTCTCTGTCGTTTAAACTATTTTGCGAGGTCATGGTGTCCAGTTTTCTTTCAACTTGCTTGAGCAGGTCCAACTTTTTGCCCTTGTTACAGTAATGCAGGGCCTGTCATCGTATCACTCCTCCTTGTAGAAGTTTTTTCATTTCTTATCAATTATTCCTTAATACGACTTCTTAACTTATGCCTACCTTAGCCCATATGGGTAGCCTTGCAAGAGATGTACTCTGCCTTGTCCACACCCATTTATCCAATGGTGGTGTACAGGGTGTCCCAAAAATAATGGTCATCCCTTGGCCAGAATATTCTCCAATGCGAGATCAGAAAAAATAACCCCCATATTAACCCCCGCAAAATTGACCTTGAAATGTTATTCAAGGTCAATTTTTTTTATTGCATATTTCGAATCTACTAGTCATGAGGAAGAAAAAAGTCAACGGCACCATGGGTCAAAAATGGTTCCTTATGCTCAAAATGACCATTAACAGCGTTTAAGTGGGCCATTCTATTCCAATCGACAAATGGTGGCCGATTTTGATAATTTTTCTTTTTTACATGTTCTACCAGCATTGTCTTACACAAAAATACCTCGTTTGACTTTTTTTAATAGCATCTTCTAGCATAAAAAAATTATAAGTATATTGAAAAACGTGCCTCTCAGAGGCATTAATTGGAGGACTATAACTCATATTTTAATAGACAGGAATGCCTTCATGTAGTTATTCTAGAAGCTAATCAAGAGCTCTTTGCCTTTTGAAGCTTTCAATCATATGTCGGACTTCATTCCTGAGGCAAGCTGTAACATTGCTTTCAAATTCCTGCTCACTCGACTAAGGACCTGGCGAGAATTACTCATAATTCTTTCAAAAGCCCATGTTATTCTCGTCCATTTAGCCTGCAGTGGACGATTACGCTGGGAAACGAACTTTCGTCAGTCCACAATACTCGCTGCAGGACGTTCCAACATGTCCAGCACCCAACTGCAAAACAATGCACTCTGCTCCTGATCCCCGGGCCTCAACTCCTGAACTTGCTGTAATCTGAAGGGAGACGTTCTTCCCGAAGGATCTGGCGGACCGTCATCCTCGAGACTCCCGTAGCTTGGGCCAATCTTCTCAGCTCCATAGTAGGCCTGGATGGGGTGAGGGCAATTATTCTATCCTCTTTTCTGGGAGGGACTCAATGGTTGATGAAATTCTACATAACCTGTGAAATAGCGAATGAGTAATTTCAGCGATTGAAAGCTTAAGGCAAAGAGCTCTTGATATGCTTCGAGAATAACCTCATGAAGGCATTTCTGTCTATTGTAAGATGTGAGTTATGGTTCTTCAATGAATGCCGCTGAGAGGGCCGTTTTTCAATACACTCATATTTTTTTATACTGGAATATGCTTTTTAAAAAATTCAAACGAAATATTTTTGCGTAAGGCGATGTTACTAAAAAATGTAAAAAAAGAAATGATCAAAATCGGCCACCATTTGTCGATTGGAATGGAATGGCCCATGTATACGCTGTTAATGGTCATTTTGACCATAGGGAGTCATTTCTGACCTATGGTGCCGTTGACTTTTTTCTTCCTCTTGACTCGTAGATTCAAAATATGCAATAAAAAAATTTGTCCTTGAATAACATTTGAAGGTCAATTTTGCGGGGGTTAATATGGGGGTTATTTTTTCCGATCTTGCATTGGAGAATATTCTGGCCTACGGATGACCATTATTTTTGGGACACCCTGTACTTTATCCAATGGTGGTGTACTGTCCTTTGTTTTTGAAAGATGGTTCTTGAGGGAGACCTTACTTCTAAAAGCCGATTTCCTAAACATTTTTGAGATATTTAAGAAAATATACAAAATTATCAAAGCTGCTCATGTTAACTCCAAAGATAATGGTTAAAAATGGTTTCATTCATCCCCCTTCATTAGAAAACCTATAAAACGTGTGCCTGCAAGCCTGTTAATGCAACAACATAAGTTCTACAATTATTTTTGCCTAAAAAACCATCTTCCAGACGGATTCTGCTGGATAATGAACTTGACGTTTAAAATCAAAAAAAGTAATTCTGTTTCATTGATTTTTCCTGGATTAGCTATAAAATATGTAAATGGAATGGATTGCTTTTATAATTTTTTCCCTACAACTTTATGCAAAAAAAGTAATAATGGCTCTTGGCATTATTTTTGGTAATTTGGCTGAACATCAAAAATCTAATTTCCCCATTTAAGTTGCATACATCAAGTAAGAACTCCTCAATGATCGAAGATTAGGATTATGGTCTTCTGTTTTGCCATTATACCACAGACCTGGCACCCTCTGTTTTCTACTTGTCTCGGTTCACTATATACTCTCCGCTTGGTTAAAAATGTATGAAATTAGAAGAGCAGCAAACGAGATGCCCCAAGTTTTTTAGTCCAAACATAGCTTCCTGGCAATGAATTTTGAGATGAATAGAAGTGACAAAATTATAACTTAACTATGCAACTGAACTATGCATTTTTTTAATATAAAGGTAAGGATGTTTACTTACTTACTATGTGGCACTACAGCCCTGAGTGGACCTTCTGATATTCGGTTCTGTTTATGGCTCTTTTTTCATCTCCAGCCTCTATATCTCAGCCTAGGACCCTTCTCCTTTCTGCTTTGAGCCTACTGCCAACATTAAAAAAACATAGAACATGCTTTAGCCACTCATTTTTATACTTGTGTCCTTTTTTGACATGGACGTGTCAACTGGGCCTAATTTTGTGCGACACGTAACACAATAATGCAATGGAAGTGACATCACTACTCATTTCCGATTTACTTCCTGCTTACATTCTCTTTTCCAGTCCTCTTCCTGCTTACATCCAGTTCACTTCATTATAATTTTTCTTAAACTTCCTCAAGGGCAAACCTAACCACAATTGACTTTTATTATAATTTCCTAAGCATGATTGTATATCTCCGCAAGGAAACTACCAATTTCTGCTGCTTTACTATCTCTGAGCTTCTCTATGGCTGTGAGCACCCCCTTATCACTTGGTGACCCTAATTCATACCTTTCAGTAAGCATGCTGAGAAGTTCCTGGCATCCTCATCATTGGCATATGCAGTCACCAGAGTTTTGGACAAATGCTCCTTATATATTTGTAGGACCTTAGTTCTGTATGTAAGCAGATTACTTTCCTTATCACAACAGGCCTTTTAGTTTAAAGGGCTTGCAAGTATCATATATTTTTCTGTAGAAATGTTTGTGTACCGGGTCCCTCTGAGTAGTTCTGCTTTCTTCAACATTTTAGTGATGCTCTTCTTCATGTGCACGTGTTTTTTTGGTTCTCTTTTCACGATATTTCTCTGTAGAGACTAGGGGGTTTTTCTCAGCAAGGCTCAATATGCTTGGGTTTTAACATTTGTTGCTGATTCACACTCTTTATCAAACCAGCTATTCTTTTACTGCATTTCTTCATATCTCAAGCCCTTTTCAGTAGCTGAGAGGAGGGCACCATGAATGTATAATAACACTCATTGGGCATATGTTTTACTAATTTCTTGGCTAGCAACAGTAAGGCTTTTTTAAACGATCACCCATTAGAGTTTTCAACATCCAGATTCTGTCTCGTACTCGGGTTATTATGAGTTAGTGATCAGAATTAACTTGGGCTCTTCTGTACATTCTCATGCCATGAGATATAGCAAAGGTAGCCAGTCTTGTATCATTGTCATTAAACATATCATGCAGATTATGGCATCCAATAACTGATGAGTATATATGATCTGGCCACTTTTGTGTTTGCCACCAGCTATTATTTTGACATAATACATTTTGGAAGATATGAATAGTTCATTCAAGAAGGTCATAGAAATCATCTTTAGCAGTCTGAGAAGCAGATTCTATAGGAGAACGAACACTAATAACTGAATAGTTTTTAAATTTTAAATATTCTTGGGGATACAGGTTTAAAGTCAATGATCAAGAATTGGAGACGATAAAACCAATCCCAAGCAGATGCTAGTGGTCTTTACTGCTATACTATAGTTATTATAATAGTGTCTTTTCTGAATAGTGCCACTGTCTGTCCATCGGATTTTCCGCAATGGGGTGATTTCTGTTTTATTTAGGTCTAGTTTGTCTAGAAGCACTTTGAGTGCTCCAGGTCTCAGTAGGCTTAGAGCATTTGAAAGGCCAAGGAAAAATTCATTCTGATGGAAACTGGTGAATAGTTTTCTATTATTGTGGTAAACATCTCCACACTGTGGTGATGGGGCCCCCTGGACCCCTCGAGCTCTTATGGGGAGAAAATTAGTCCCCACTGTAATGTTGATGTATTTATGATAGGGACCTGGCGGGTTTTCCTACAAATGTTTTTAGGGTGAAGGCTTGTGCCACCTTCCACCTATCCCCAAGTAGGAGGACCTTCCAGTTAACGTAGAGATCACCTTACTCTAGACGTGCATTCTTTACTATGACTCAGTAGCCATGTCTACCTCCCACAGTTTAACAGCTGACCTGCCACATAGTTTATCCCAATAATGTACAAGATTAACCTTGCCAGTGTCATTCTCATCAAGGTTCTGATAGAGTTGCTGGCTATTAACTGGAGATTTGATTTTGGGATTCTTCTTTCCTAGGATGCTTGCCTTCACCATGGCTTCGTGCACTCCTACCCAAACCCTAGTTATCCTATTACTGAAAAACTTGTAGGACACTGCCTGAATTCCTCCACTCAGTCAGTCCAGTCATTCTCCCCCATGATAGGAACTGGAGGATACTGCAGCCTTTGCCCCCAGAGATGTTTCATAAGACCTGCTGGTGTAGATTGACCAGACACCCAGTGGCTTTTAACACAATAGTGCTGAGAGATTGCATCCACTACGCTCCAACAAGTCTCTACAACCCTGGATACAATGTGAGCTGCTTTGAGTGCCACAATAGCAGCCTGCCTATCTGGGATATGTCTCCACCCCTCATATTCTGAACACAGTAATTTCCTGTATGGAAAACTGTGAGTTAGCTTTCATACTGTTACCTAGTGTTCTTTCTCTGTTTTCAAAATTTTTAAAACACCAAGGTGGGTTATCTGCCCTACTAATTTTTGATAGAATGCTTTTTATTTCCATAAGTAAAGCCAGTTTCATTAAGAAAAAAACTGTTTTACAATTTTTGCTGTTCCATTTGAAAATCCAGTGTTCACACCAGGATTTCTGGAGAAACCTGTATTTGTGACATTAATTATCCTTAAAAGAATGTACTTTTCAGATGGTTACTGCCCTGAATATTTTGTCCTGAAATTCCAGAAACTCTGAACGAATAGGTAGATTGGCACTCATATGGGAAGATGCTTGTTAATTGACAATATTGGTTCATCCGGAGTGTGATTTTACTGTAAAGTCGAAAAAAAATGTGACCTCTAGCATTCATAATTTACAATTTCTCGCATCAAAACTCACTACATTACATTCAATATTAATGAACTGAAAACAAGCTAAATTTAGGAATGGGGATTTGCACATGTTTTGCTTTCTATCGACTAAATTGTTATATGAAATGTAATTGTTTATTTGCCAAAAATCTTAACTCTCAAAATGCGAAGCCCGTATATATCTGTGCCATAAAGACTTTCCCTGAAGGCCAAGCCCGTATATATCTGTACCCCAAAGACTTTCCCTGAAGGCCATGCCCGTATATATCCCCTCCTTCAGTCGGTTTTTCTCTCGTTCTTTTTACTGAATCTTCTCGTAATTTATTACTTTCATCTTGTGATCATGTAATACTATTAATTTGTTCTTGTTACTAATTATTTTATTTCAATTAAAGCCCAAATTGTTTTTCTATTTTTTTTTTAATTTAAAATATCTTCTCTTTTTTTCAGTTTCTAGTTATGTGAATTGTTTTTAACATAAAACATTGTAGTTAGGATTGTAATATACATTATATTATTAGATTTTGTAACTATGCATTTTAGTAATTAGAACTTGTAATATTTCTACACTTCAGAGAAAGAAGTTTAACATAACTAAATAATAAATTTGCATTTACCAATTGAAGAAAAACATGATTAGGAAAAGGATCTTTTCCATCAGGACTTGGAACGGGCCATTGCTGCAAGCCCTTCTTTTGATATGAAAATAGTTTTGGGTGATTTAAAGGAAGCTCAGGTTGGAAAGGAAGCAGTATTTTCTCCTACTATTGGCAAGCATAGTCTACATGCAATGACCAATGATAACGAAGAAAGAATGCTTAGTTTTGCTGCATCCAGATGGTTAGTAGCAATGAGCACTGTCTTTACTCACACAGAAAAACACAATCAATTGTGGATCTCACCATGTGGAGTTGCAATGCCGATATGTTCTGGTTTCTAGTAGACACTTTAATATGGCTAATGATATGAGATATCATTAGAGGGCCAGACATTAACTCTGATCTTTTTCTGGTAGTTGCAATGTTCAACCATACATAGAAGAGAATGATTTATGAGAAGACAAAACCATAGACTAGCTGGGTGAGAGAAAAGCCTAAACAAGAGGATAGTATGTTTTTCACATAGATTTTGAAAGAGGTATAGGAAACATTCCAGCTGTAGTAGGAGGAAGAGAAGTGAATGAGGAATGTAATCATTTGAGACAGATTTTATCCGATTCAGCAGACCAACATTGTAAGAGAGATGAAGTCAGAAAGCTAAGAAATGCTTGGTTCAACCTGAAGTGTGAAGAAGCAGTTATGGTGCGGAATGAAAAGACTACTAAATAACGATACTAGACAATACAGAAAATAGTAACATGATGCTAGACCCAATGCAAAAAAAGGCATAAGAAAAGGGATGCTTTACAGACAAATCTGGGAAAAGTAAAATAATGCAGCAGGAACAATGAAGCCAGGAAGTTCTTCGGTGGAGTGAGGAGGATAAAATCAGGATTTATGGCTTATTGTCCATCGATAAAGTGTGCTAATGGAGAGATGGTTTTCTTGGAGCATGATGTGCATAGCAGATGGCAGGAGCATTTTAAACAAGTGCTAAACCCCAGGTATGATGGCGAGTATCCCTACATGGAATTTCGAGATTAGAAAAATGACCCTGAAGTGAGCCCACCAGATTCAGAGGACGTTAGCCTGATTATAAATGAAAAAAAATATCAAGGCTTCAGGTTCAGATGGCATACCAGCGGAATTTCTGAAGGTAGTTGGGGTAACATTGGTTGAAGAAATATCACACCCGATCATTAATATCTTGGTTGCTGAGAAGATGCCAGGTAGCTGGGAGGAATCGGTAATCGTACCCTTATTCAACAAGAAAAGATGCTTCCACAAACTGCACCAATTGCTGGGGAATCAGCCAGCTGAACACAGCTTATAAAATATTTTCGGTTATTTTATGTAACCGATTAGTGCATTTTTAGAACCTTGGTTTGGCGATTACCAAGGTGGCTTCAGGAAAAATAGGTTAACTATCGACCAGATTTTTTCTTTAAGGCAAATAATGGAAAAAATGAAGGAGTTTAATATGCTCATATGGATCTTTTTCTAGATTTTAAATCTGCATATGATTCCATTATTAGACACGAGCTGTATCTAGCAATGAAAGAGATAGTTATCCCATGGAAGTTAATCTGGCTGACAGCATGCGCTCTAAGAGAGAGTATAAGTAGAGTAAAAATAAATGGGAAGTTGGGCCATCCCTTTGCAGTGAAGTCTGGAGTTTGACAGGCCTTTCATCGCTTTTTTTTTTTAATATTGCCCTTTAATTTATAACGAATTGAGATCCAAGATTAATCAATCAGGTACAATTTTTAGCAAAATGAGCTAAGTGCTTGGTTATGCTGATGATGTGGTTCTGGTTGGCCTGTCCCTCAAGACTATAAAAAAGGACTGTAAAGGGTTTGAAATAGAAGGTGGAATATTGAGTCTGTCTATAAATGAAGGAAAAATAAAGGTTATGGTCTTCAAAAAGAAAAAGCCTCTTAACCCACCAAGGCACTATGTAGATAGGAGTTATATGTTCCAATGTGTGTCGAGTTTCAAGTATTTTGGCTCCATTGTCAATTATGGGAAAGTCATAATAGAATAATGGAGGCCAACAAAGAAGATTTTCCTCTAAGAAGTATCGTCCTGAGAAAACTGTTAACCCTTATTGTAAAGCGGCATTGGCCCAGACGACGTAGCACCAATATATTGGCGTTGGCATTTCAGGCCCAGCGTATTAGTGAGTGACATTTGTGAGACTTCTCTGAAGAAGATACATCGCAGCCTGGTCCTTCCTCAGCTCCAGGAAGTGTTATTGAAGTTAGGATTTCTAGGAAGACAGTAAGGCTTTTCCGAAGTGTAAACAATATAATTTGCTGTGGAAGCATCGCAGTTTCAAGGGAAATAAGTTTCCTTTCAGTAGTACAAAATCATTACGTTTAAAGGTTTTTGCACTAATTAAAGAATATATATTACTAATAAGTGAACACAATAATCTAAAAAATAACAACTTATTTTACGTAATTAATAATTTTAGTTTAAATTATTTGGAAACAATCTTTTCTTATTGGTAATGTAATAATTTTAATTTCTAATTAAAAAAAGGTTACAGGGCAATTTGTAAATTAAAGACAATAGAGAGAAACTAAATTAATGAGTTAGGGATAAAGTTTAGGGGTTAATACAGGTCTGTCTGAGGAGAGAGACTTGGTGTAGGCAGGGCCGCCTGAGGGAGTGACAAATCCTTAGGAAGTCCAGTCCGGAAAGGGTTAAGCCGTGCTTCTAAAATAGTTCCATAAAAAACTAGCTTGTGCAACCTCGGCCCTACCCAAAAATTTATTTGCGACAGATTTGAAACAAAGGTGTTGAGACGCATAATGGGACCAGTTAAGAAAAATGGGGCTTATCGAATGAGAAAGAATTAATAGATCACCACAAATGGCTGGGCCATGTTATCTGGATGGATGATTACACAGCAAGTAGGATGATGTGTACGATGGAGCCAGAGGACGGGGGAGACCTAAGGGAAGGTGGAAGAACTCGGTGGCTGAGGACTTAGGGATGGTTGGGGTGTCCAGCAGACTTCCTACTGACCGGGGTAAGTGGATACAGGCAGTTGAGAGGGCCAAGGGCAGCTTCAAACGCCTGTCGAGCCATTAATTAATTAATTAATATTTCTACAGAAAAAAATACATATACAAAAAAATGTCTACTTTTATTTCAATTTTTCAAATAATAAAATAAGAATTTATAAAGAATTAGATGTATCTATGAAAAACAATCTTCTCCTCTATTTTAGCCTAGAAGAAAGAAAGAGCCATTCACCAAATTAGGAGATAAACGTGAGAGACAATGAGAATGTGAGCCGGGCTTGGTTGGCCTTGTGAGAAAGTCGGTTTTTGGGTTGGTCGGCCTTCCACATAAATTCTAGCCCTCGTTGCTTGGCTTGCAAAGGGTTAAATTATATAAATAATTCATATTCAATTCAACAGTCCAGCAAGCTGACTCAATATGTTTTTTTGGGGTAAAACATAACTGAGTAAATTGGTGGTAACAAATATAATATAACCTAAGGAAATTACTTTACATTTTTCCTGATTTAATATTATATTTTTAACTGTTACCTTGTTCGCTTAGTTTATGCAGTTCCTGCAGGATGGTCTTTTATTCAACCTGGATAGATTAATAATTTAAGGAATATTAATGTATGGTTCACCTCCTCCTCTAATTTAAATAATTTCTCCTTGATTTATACATTTTTCTTTTCCTTGTGATGTTATTTGTTAATCATGTAAGAGAAATTGTCCTTTTTTTTTTATAATTTTAACACTATTCTTTAAGATTGTAGGTCAAATTGATGGCCTATTTTAACCACAACTGTTATATTAATACAGCAAAGCCACTTTCAAGTTCCATCATCAATGCCCTAAGTAGAAATTGTTGGCCAGAATTCTTTTCTATTAAAGAGAGGGAATTTGGACCTTCTCTCTTAGTGTATTGTTACTCTTTTCGGTATATCCTTCTTCCAAAATAATTGAATGTACATCATTGTTGTACGATGTCGACAATTTTGGTTTGGGTGTTAAATTGATTCAGATAGAGAATAGACACAAATCAATTTAATTTTTGTGGGGCTAAAAATGAATGTCTCTACTCCATCCAAATCTACGTATCGATATTTTTGTTTGTTTTTGACAGAAATACTTATAAATTATACAAGATATATTCGTGGGTGAATCAAATATAAATGACACTTTTGGTCCTGGTTCCCAGTGAAGCATATATATATATATATATATATATATATATATATATATATATATATATATACTAGCTGTTACCCGGCATGCCATGCTACACCTACTTTCTTCATCTAGAAAAGCCAAAATAAATTAGAAATCAAATAAGTAATATTAAAATGTAATAACACAAATCTGTAACTGTTCGCGTTGAGTTTCGAACCCATGACCTCCGAACTGTGAATACCTGTGACAGACAGCTGGTGGACATTTTTGACTTAGCCTATGACACTCCTCATATCAAGACCTACCTGTGTGTCAAATTTGGTCAAAATCGGCCAAACGGTATGAATATGTATAAGGAACATACAGACAGACACACAACTGATAAACGATTTTGACCTAGCCTAGAGCACTCCCCGGGTCAAGATCTACCTGTGTGCCCAGTTTGGTCAAAATCAGTCAAACAGACAGCCACGTGATTTATATATATATATATATATATATATATATATATATATATATATATATATATATATTGCAGTATGATAGATATTAGAGTGTTATTAAAGGCAAAAATTGAAAAATCCTGAAAAGTTGTGTTTGACTCCGCTTTCAGGGAGGGTGCCCATTTTGTACTTGTTCCTTTGGAAACCTATCATTCCTTCCGAAACCCATCATGTGGGGTATCGAATGAATCAAATCGGTTAGGAAAACCTATATTTATTTATTTATTTTTTTTAGGTGCATCGACTACTGTGGGTGGTCATTAGCACCAACCTATATTTAATATAGGTAGTCTTTAATAGTCTTGCACATCTAGTCCTCCGTTACAGAAGCAGACTAAAATATATAAAATAATATGTAATAATTGAGGTAATAATAATATCATCTATGAAATAATAGATACATGGACCATACTTTTTTAAAAAAATTAAATTTTCTCCTCAAACTAAATAATATCAAATTTACAAGCACATAATCTGAAGATTATAATGTATATATAAAAAAATCATGATAAATCATACAGACAATTGGATTGAAAATGGCTTATAGCCGAAACGTTTCCACAACAAAAATGTAATATAAAATACAAAACTATTGAAGACTTAATAAGCTGTTACCAACTACGTATATTTAATATTTCAAGAAACATTTAGGCGCATTTTAACACATATGCCTGTCATTTACCTTTGTACAGGGTGTCACAAAAATAATGGTGATCTGTTGGCAAGATCAGAAAAAATAACCCCCATATTGACCCCTGCAAAATTGACCTTGAAATGTTATTCAAGGTAAATTTTTTTTATTGCATATTTTGAATCTACGAGTCATGAGGAGGAAAAAGGTTAACGGCACCATAGGTCAAAAATGACTATGGTCAAAATGACCATTAACATCGTATACGTGGGCCATTCCATTCCAATTAACAAATGGTGGCTGATTATATATTCAGTGAAAATTGTTTATAACGGCATCGCTTATAGAGGCGAACCGGTTATAACAGCGAAAATCCACGCCTTAGTTTTGCCTGGCATATTAATGCATTGTAAAAATATCGCTTATCACATCGGCGGATATAACAGCAGGATCAGTTATAATAAAATAAATAAATGCAAGTGTAAACCATGAGAATGAATATGTTATTTAAAAATTATATAAATACATGCCTCATCTCTGGGGGAAACTGATTAATTATTATTAAATTTTATCCATATCGCTATAAGATTTATTTTTCATAAAAGGCATAAAAATTTAAACACCATTTTTTAGCATGTGTATCCAGTTATTATGCAAATGAGGAAATGCGTATCCTTAGGCTAAGATGTGCTACCTTTCAGCACCTTTGAATTTCATGAATTTAGTCAAGATTGGTGGTTCACACTAGTAACCTCAAGCCTTGGATACCCAAAGTCAACTGTGGCTCGAAAGGTGTGCATATAGCGAAGCTGATTCTCAGAAAGAATAGGAATTCACAGAGAGCATTGCTGCACTACCAGTCAACTCCTTTACAGTTTTTTGGTGGCACCCCCACAATTTGTGATGAGTAGGAAATTACCCAAGGCTTGAAATAGATCTTTTTTTCGGCTATTTTTTTCTCATTGTAATTTTGTATTTAAATTAAGATGGGAGTGTTCGGTAGTACATATGTGAACTGAGATTACTAACAGAATAAAGTGATGCTATGTACAAATTAGCAATTGTTATTGTGTGAGTTATTTAAACCTAATAACTAAACACTTTCTCACATTCTGTAGCCTTTATCATCGCAGATTTGTCAAAATATGTTATTGCTCATTCAATCCAATGTTATTTCCATACAATAAAGAATATTTTATAATTAAAATGTATTTATTAAATTAAACGTTAATCATGGGTATTAAGAGTAATGTTAAAGTGCAATTTATCATATCTCTCTTAATATGCAAACAATTTGTATTGTTCATTATTTTTTACAATATATCAGAAAATTATAAACAATCTTCTAATTACTTAATAAATTCATAAATTTCCCAATATTTGAATCAAGGAGAGGATCTGCAGCTATTTGAATGAAGCCAAGTTGTCATTCATAAATAATTTATTTTATTCAATTCTTTGATGTTCGAATATTTTTTTTTAATATTTATAAAATGTAATTTTTTTTGTAACTTTTAAATTTACAACTTTAATTAATTGTTTTGACCATTTTTATAGTTATTTATGTTGTTAGATTCATAATCTAATAGAAATCTGGGCTAGAATCTGTCTAGTATATCGCTAGTCTACCTTGAGCCTCTGAGCAGCGAGCTACTGACCTGAGACATGACTCTCTTAGTATTTCCCATAGTGTTAGTGATTCTGTTTGAATTAAATGACATGTCTGTCAAATTTATATTTCAGGGTGTATAATCTGCCGGATTGTGCATAAGTTGAGGCTGTAAGCCTTTTAATTTGTAAATTTATTCCCTCGAAGAGGCACCATGATATGAGACATGTAGGGAATAGAAAGTTTTATTGATAGTGTTTTAATTTTTGACTTACCACCTCTTACCTCAGTTTTATTTGTATTAGAAAAAGAGTCATTAGGAATAAACACCAGGCACTCTTTGATATGTTCTTATTTAATCCGATTCTAGAAATTGTTGCTTCTAATATTCACTATGTTCAGTATAATCAAATGCTATATTAATTGAAAAATGTATTGGTTATAAACTGGTAGCAATGACAATACAGAACTTATTATACAGGGTGTCCCAGTATATGTGTCCACCCCCTTTTCCTCCTAGAGTTGTTGGAATTTCGAAATGAAACTTGGTAGGTCTTAGTTATGTTGCATGAGGTTACTTTTGAAGGTTTAGTTGATTTTGTAAATCTCCAGTTTTTCTCCAGCGCGTCTAACTCTTGATTTTCCAATGGTGGCAGATATTTTTTCTGACGAATTCTGATAGAAAATTTAATTTTAAGACTAATTTATTCCGAGACATCTTTTGATCCGATGCACCATTTGCGCGTAAAACGCAAAAAAGTCCGACTCGCAGGAACTGCGTCATCTTAGCACGGTTCCATTCATATCCCTAGTGTCATTTTGTAGACTTAGAATAGAAACAGTTATTACTTTGTTTTGATCATTCCTAATGTAAACAAATATTAAAAAATAAACAAGATTTTCGGCTAGGGATGAAACTATGCTAAGCGGAAATTACTCTTTCCGCCGTCCCAAGTTTCGGTCTACGAAGACTCTTCTACGAATATATTTCTAATTTACTTAACTTGCAGTGCTAACATATCCATTTTACTTTTAAATGCAATTAAACAAAATAAAATTGTACAAGAAAATGAGAAAGTAGTGTTATTTTTTAATGAACTACGGCCACATACAACCACAAAATATAATTATATTTCTAATATAGCATTTGGCTGCATGACTTCCTACAGGTAAAGGTAACTGTCAGCTGTCCTAGAATGCTTGATGAAAACAATGAATCTTGATTTATGAAGTACAATAAAAGCCTACCTGAAGCCGGCCTACTACCTCGACTCGGACAGATGTCTGACTCTACACGGAGAATATTTACGTTTTCAGTTCTGTTACACGTTCAGAGAATTTGTATTTATTCCCCTGTTTTATTGAGAAATACATCCTCCTACTAGAAGCAATAACAAAATAACAAGAAATAAAAACAGACAAAAAGAACCGTATAAATAAAAGAAATCAATTATCGTTTATCAAACTTCCAAGTTTTATGTACTTATTTCTCCGTTTGACATCGCCTAATCAAAACTTTCTTCAGAACCTGTTTTCTAGAGCATTTAGTAAGCTTTCGAATGGTAACCATCCGTTTACCAAGATTCTCAACCGTTTTCGAGGTATACTTTCGTAAGGAAAGTATACGAAGTTTCCAAAGCTTTTCATCTCTATTAATAAATTATTTTAATTTAACCCTTCCTTAACTCCAAACGTAAGTAAATTTTCAGCATACTTTTTTTGATGAAATTAGAACATGCAGAAAATGTTTCAACTGAATCCCATAATTCTAAGTACCAAAATCAAAGACAAAAAGAACAGTTCGAATAAGCGAAATCAATTACTTTAAAGTTTTAAGCACTTATTTCTCCGATTGACATCGCCTAATCAAAACTGTTATCAGAACCTTTTTTTTAGAGAATTTAGTAAGCTTTCTAATGCTAACCTTCCGTTTACCAAGATTCTCAACCTTTTTTGAGATATTAAGGAAAGTAAACAAAGTTACCAAAACTTTTTACGCCTGTTAATAAAATTTTTTATTCTAACCCTTCCTTAACTCCAAACGTAACAAAAATTTCAAAATATTAGTTTTAATGAAAGTAGAACATGCAGAAAATGTTTCAACTGAATCCCATGATTCTAAGTACCCAAACCAAAAAAGTCCGACTCGCAGGAACTGCATCATCTTAGCGCGGTTCCGTTCTTATCTCTAGACTCATTGTTTTGGCTACTCATTGGTAGCCTTCGTCAGCAATGAAAGTGCCGGGAGGCTGAGGAGGACCAACGTTGACAGTTCCATCTTTACTTTCAAGAAAGGTCTTATTTACGATCTTACCTGGATACCCATCCAGGGTATCCAGCCCTAGGAAGGACCCCGCTAGGCATTTGAAAAGCTATCTTGGAAATCCATATCTCTGAGATTAAATTGTTTTTCTTATTTTTCTTAACCTGATTTATTATCAAATACATTATCCAACTACAAGCAGTTAAAAAATAACAAGGAATAAAAACAGACAAAAAGAACAGTTCGAATAAGCGAAATCAATTACTTTAAAGTTTTAAGCACTTATTTCTCCGATTGACATCGTATAATCAAAACTTTCATTAGAACCTTTTTTTTTTTTTTTTTTTTTTTTTTTTTTTTTTTTTTTTTTTTAGAGAATTTAGTAAGCTTTCTAATGGTATTCCTCCGTTTACCAAGATTCTCAACCTTTTTCGAGATATTAAGGAAAGTGGGGTCTCCCGTGGTCTAATGGCTAGCGCCTTGGATTCATAAGCGGGAGATGGTGGGTTCGATTCCCAACCTCCGGCAGGAATTTTATCATCCCACGGCTCGCTGGTAAAATTCCTCGCTGCACCCTGGATGTCGGCGCTAATGACCTAGATGTAGATGCGCCGTAAAAAAAAAAAAAAAAAAAAAAAAAAAAAAAAAAAATTAAGGAAAGTATACAAAGTTACCAAAACTTTTTATGTTTGTTAATAAAATATTTTATTCTGACCCTTCCTTAACTCCAAACGTAACATAAATTTCAACATATTAGTTTTAATGAAAGTAGAACATGCAGAAAAGTTTTCAACTGAATCCCATGATTCTAAGTACCCAAACCAAAAACGGTATTCAAAAACTATTTTTCCAATTTTCTCGAAAACGGTTAAAGCTATCGCCGTGAAAATGGTCTCATTCGTTTTCCTAGCCCAAGAAGCCTATAAAACGAGTACTTACAAGCTTATGAACTCAAAAACGTAAGCGTTACGATTTTTTTCTGCGCGAATTTCGCCCCAAACGCCATCTTCCAGTGGGCGGATTTTGCTGGTTAACGAACTTGACCTTTCAAATTAGACGAACGATTTTTGTACCAAATTTCATCAAAATCGGACCATTCGTCTAGGAGCTAGGGAGCGAACAGACATATATATATATATATATATATATATATATATATACTAGCTGACCCGGCGAACTTCGTACCGCCTAACAGTCGATTCAATAATTTTTTTTAAATATTTATTCTGCTATTCAGGACTCCGGGTCAGCTATCAAGATGTAGACATCTGGCGGGGATAACTAATTAAATGACGATTGATCAGTTTTCGACCGGAGAGGAAAAATGATTAAATTACTAAAATGGCTATTAAAAAATAAGGGTTGATCGTAGAAGGGTGAAAATTGAGGATTGTATGTATTTTTGTATGTTGTATCATAAAAAAATAGAAATTAAAAATGTTGTCTAAAAAATAAAAATAAAAATTTAGGGGTGGACTACCCCTAACATTTAGGGGGATGAAAAATAGATGTTGGCCGATTCTCATAGATACCGGATAAGCACAAAAAATTTCATCAAAATCGGTCAAGCCGTTTCGGAGGAGTATGGCAACGAAAACTGTGACACGAGAATTTTATATATTAGAAGATATATATATATATATATATATATATATATATATACAAATTTGAACCACCGTCATTTTCGGTCTCTAGGGGTTCTGAAACGCAAAATTTTCTAGTCGGCACTTCCGGATCGTTTCATGAGATCAACCTTATAAGCGGGGTTCCTCCCTATGAAGGGAGGGAGGAACCGCGCTAAAACTGAAAAAGATCGCCCTTTTGTAGACAAATTCCTATTTATCACTGAAACCAAGCCTTGTACGTAAAAACACCTCAATGTAAACGTTGTAGCCTATTAATCTTCCTTTCAGATGATACCAAGATCAAAGTTGTAGATTAAATATTTAACGGGGTATTATGAATGAAAACAAAGGCAATTTTTTTTTTTAGTTTTATGATATAATAATTTCATATGGAAAAATAAATTTATTCTGTTCTGTTTTATAATAATTTTTATATACTTTTTTTCATAAAGTAAATAAGTACTTTTTTTTTATGGTTTATGTCAGCTACTTTTTTTTCTATTCATATCGATTTTCTGAATTGTTACTTTTTAAAACTTTTAAGGTATATTTTTCATTCATAATATCCCGTTAAATATTGAACCTACAACTTTGATCTTGGTATCACCTGAAAGGAAAATTAATAGGCTACAACGTTTGTATCGAGGTGTTTTTTCGTAAAAGGCTTGGTTTCAGTGATAAATAGGAATTTGTCTACAAAAGGGCGATATTTTTCAGTTTTTTGCGTTTTACGCGCAAACAGTGCGTCGGATCAAAAGATGTCTCGGAATAAATTAGTCTTAAAATTAAATTTTCTATCAGAATTCGTCATAAAAAATACCTGCCGCCATTAGAAAATCAAAAGTTAGATGCGCTGGAGAAAAACTGTAGTATGTTACAAAGTCAACTAAACCTTTAAAAGAAACCTCATGCAACATAACTAAGACCTACCAAGTTTCATTTCGAAATTCCAACAACTCTAGGAGGAAAAGGGGGTGGACATATATATTGGGACACCCTGTATAAATTAGCCTTTTCGGAATATTGAATACTTCCTTTAGAAAGTGTTTATATTTTGAACAAATTAATTGATAAGTCAGTTGATTCCAGCTAGTGTTACAGTTCAATTATGGCCAGCTAATACAGAATTGAATTTCAAAGATTTCAGTTTTTAGTTGATTTTAGACAGCTTTACTGTTCAGTTTACTTGATTATTACTGTAACATAAATTTAAATCATTGTCATTAGAGATCTTGAAATAATTGTATGTATTTTTTTTAGAATAGTTTCTCCTTTTCTTTAGTCAACCTTAGTAAGTAGAAAATATTCAGAACTTTTTGAAAATTCCCCCTTCAAGTCTTGATTCCTAAAAATGAAAAATATAGAATCTAAAGTTTATGTGAAAACACTATCTTACAGAAAATTAAAATGGGTTTGGATAGTCTCGCCTCCCCTTATTATTTTTGGGAGGGTGGGGGGAGATAAAACACCCAGAAACAAAAATAAGAGGCGTTCATTAATAAGTCAAACTCAGATTATTGTGGTTTGCATTATTTCTGAGAATATATCAGGATATATCAATAGTCTTTGGATTTACAAATTTTTAAGCATGAATCATTACATTACCAGCCTATCTGCTTTTACTTTTTCTTTTGAATATTTCTGACCATGTCAATGGCACAATGCATATTAATAAAATATGATTAAACTGTATTTATCCAGACATACACACTATCGGAAAAAGTCACCCATTACATGTTTCCACACCCCATTTCTTCCAGAGGTTTTAGAATTACGAAATCAAACCTTCAGATATGTAACCATATCAAAGGAAGATTCATTTAAGGGCAATATCACCAATCTAGGTTTTTCCATGAAGTCTGAAGAAACCCTAACACTGGAATTTTCAGTGAAATGGGGAAAATTGTATGATGTGGTGTGATGAAACATTTCATTTTAAAACTATTTTATGGAGTTTCTATTCTATATTTCAAATGGTGACTTCTATCTCTCCATGCTGTGGAATTACTCCATAAGGTTAGGTCCATGCACAGTGTCAAAGCTAACCTTTATGATAAAGATCGGGGGCAAGGTTAGCTCAGTGGTAGACCACTCGATTAATGAGCTGGAGGACCCAGGTTTAAAACCCGAGTGCACACTAAAGATTTTATCTTCTAGTGTCGTCGTTTGAGGGTTGGATTTGGGGTCCCAGATCATCCCTAGGCACGCCCAGCCTTTAATTAATGGGTACCTGCAAAGGGAAAAATCAGGTAGTCAGAGCACAGCACTGACTCCCTAGCCTGCCTTATGGTCAAGAATTGGATACCTCTACAGTATCTGCCCCCCTGGGCCTTTTTTTTTATTTTACTGGTATACATCTGAAAGGAAAAAAATACTTGAATATTGGGAAGATCTTTGTTTTTAGTTGTCTCTAATAGGTACAATTTAATGGGCTTCCCTACAATGTTCTAGGTTTCTCACAATTTTCTTGCATAAGGGTTTTATCCTAAAATTCTTTGACCTAAAATTAAGTTTTCTATCATTATTCACTATAATACAAAACAAAAGAACCTGAAATGCTGGTAAAAGAATTTTTATTAGAGTTATTGCTTTAAAAGTAAACTCTAAAAAACTCTGAAAAAAAGGTGGACACATATATTCTTACTGTGTTTGTGTTTATATATATATATATATATATATATATATATATATATATATATATATATATATATATATGTATACAGGGTGTTCAAAACTCGATTGACACCCCCATTTTTTCCCACAATTTTTGAAATTTAAAAACGAAACTTGGTGGGTCTTAACGTCGTTGAATGTACTTTCATTGGACCTAATGCACGACCTCTCAACTTTCTCCAGTTCTTCTCTAGAGATCCTAACTCTGGAATCTCCAATGGAAAGGGGTTATTTTTATGACGGATTATTGTAGAGAATTGAATTTTATGTCGATTTTATATCTGTCATTTTTTCGCTAAAGCGCACCAATGAGTAACAAATTGTCAAAAACCGATAAAACCCTTGTTTTTCGTCACTTTTCTGCCAATAACGTAGAAAGTATGCCCACAATAAAAAAAAGTAGTTGATGTAAACGTTGTAGAGGATTAAATTTATTTTCCAAAAAGTACCTCTAAATGCCTAAAATCTTAATAGGAATGGACCAAAACACACTTTTGTTTTTGAAGTTTTCAGAAACGTTTATTATCAACGTGATCTATGCCTCAGTAAAACTTAATAAACATTTCCTAAACTATTTTTGCTCCACCTAGTTCAGGATTTAAGAACGTTTGAGGAAAAAATCAAACTCGATTACTTTATAAAGGCATTAAAATTATAGAGGCGTAGATCACGTTGATAATAAACGTTTCTGAAAACTTCAAAAACAAAAGTGTGTTTTGGTCCATTCCTATTAAGATTTTAGGCATTTAGAGGTACTTTTTGGAAAATAAATTTAATCCTCTACAACGTTTACATCAACTACTTTTTTTATTGTGGGCATACTTTCTACGTTATTGGCAGAAAAGTGACGAAAAACAAGGGTTTTATCGGTTTTTGACAATTTGTTACTCATTGGTGCGCTTTAGCGAAAAAATGACAGATATAAAATTCAAATCTCTACAATAATCCGTCATAAAAATAACCCCTTTCCATTGGAGATTCCAGAGTTAGGATCTCTAGAGAAGAACTGGAGAAAGTTGAGAGGTCGTGCATTAGGTCCAATGAAAGTACATTCAACGACGTTAAGACCCACCAAGTTTCGTTTTAAATTTCAAAAATTGTGAGAAAAAAGGGGGGGTGTCAATCGAGTTTTGAACACCCTGTAAATATATATATGGAGGTAAAAATGCCCTAGGGCAACTTCAATTACAGCTTATGTTTCTGTTTCTAGAAGCTTAGGAAAACTGCCATCTTCTCTCTCATTTCGATAGATTTTAAATTGAATAAGCACAAAATTGAGCCTAGCCATGAAACCCAGTTCTGCTTTAACCAGTTTCATATCATGCCTCATGCTGAACAAAACAGTTCATTTACAAACAAAAAAAAAACTTTATTTCAGAATTTTTACTATTGCTTGTCTAGGGTACTGGCTGTGAGAGTCTTTTTTATGGTGGGATCCCAGGAAACGCTAGGATCGCCTTAGATGCCTGATGAATAGATTTGTAAAAATTATCCTCTTTACTCCTCTCAGAGGTGTTCATATTTCACAACAGTCATGTGGGCTCACATTGTTATTTCCTTCTAATCATAGGCATTATTTCTTGTGATTTTCCTTCATAAAACTATCTCCACCAGCTCCCCTCCTTGTTTACAACCTCCTTAAATTTACTATGGAAACTGTTAAAAGTTAGGTCGAAATAAAAACTAATTTTAAAAAAATTAGCTTTTATCGAGAATGTTTTAATTTGATTTTCAAGCTTTCAATAAAGTTATAAGAAAAATTACCAAGGTAAATAGAACTATGGGTTAATGAATATCAAAATAACAAAAGTAAAAATGATAAATTTCATTAGCTCTTGTTTCATCTATCTGCATTATATATATATATATCTGTATTTCTACTTTTTATTATTTCAATATATATTTATTGGTGCTAATGATCCAAGCAGTCAAAGTACATTAATAATAGAAAAAATGTATTAATTAACTCCATAGTATCTTCTTATTTACACACAATTATTCATATGTTTCTCTGTTTTAGTACATTTTATATTGCTCCTTTTGAATGTAATTAAATTAATTTTAATTTTATATATTCCAATTTAAAAAAAATCTTACATACGCCTTTTCTGAAATCTCTCTCTCTCTCTCTCTCTCTCTCTCGCTCTCTCTCTCGCTCTCTCTCTCTCTCCCTCTCCCTCTCCCTCTCCCTCTCTCTCTCTCTCTCTCTCTCTCTCTCTCTCTCTCTCTCTCTCTCTCTCTCTCTCTCTCTCTCTCTCTCTCTCTCTCTCTCTCTCTCCCCCCCCCTCCCTCTCCCCCCCCCCCCTCTCTTTGCCTCCCTCTCTCCCTCCCTCCTTCTCCAGCCTTTCAAGTATGCATATACACAAATATACTCAGTTATAATAGTTCCTTTTTAAAAATTTATTCCTTTGCTTACTCTTCTTGAGATGAAGTAGTCTCATTACTTGATCTATGTAATAATTTTTTTTTAAATGAATGTAAAAGAATATTCAAGGTGATTATGTTCCTTTACTGCTTTATGGCCTGCATTCAACATTTTTATTTATTTATTTTATTTTATTTTGTATTGTATGAATGTTTTGCCTTGATATTGTGTTATAATTTAATGTTTTGTCTGCTCTGCATGTTGGTTTCCTTTTAATCATAATTTATTTATCAGATTTGGCCGAGTAAACAACCGTGCTCTATGTATGTCTGCCTGCATTTTGTACTTAGCTGTTCAGCTTGTTTGAATATTTAACAAATTATATTCAAATCATTTTGTATTCTTTCTCATTTCATATTGAACATTCTCTGTTTACTTAGTTTTATCTTATTAAAATAAGTT